>OOFC01013914.1:0-15619 GCA_900323345.1 Pseudochromis fuscus | reverse complement strand
AGAATTGAATTGTTAGCAATTAAAGTTCTCTCTACCAGACACCACATCACCATCCTGGCTTTTCTTCTGTAACCCTCCCCCACTTAGGCTCCTCATGACCATTTATCTAGAGCCCAATCAATGTGGGATATTTGAGACCAATATTGTTTTATTTTTGACATGGAATGAAAATAGACCTTTTTTATGTGCATTCTTACACACCGATTTTGCTGCATCACAGTCTTTGGCAATGCAGTCCCACACTTTACTGCCTGTTTATTGTCACTGTTAAACAAAAGGTGAAGAAGGAAAGATCATTTTATTTAAGAAAACTGATGAAACGTTCAGGGAGTGAGAGGACAGAGGGGGGAAAAAGGTGTAGTACCCCCTGATGCCCACTAGATGCAGGCTACAAAAAACTCGACTTGAAAAATAATCATTTTGAATCATGAAATTTTCAATCAATAAATTTTTCCCATGAGTCATCTGATATCATTAGTGGAAGTCAGCTCTTCCTGTTAGTGATCTGGTGGTCTATCTGGTGGATGCTTTTAAGAATGTGTGTGTGTGTGTGTGTGTGTGTGTGTGTGTGTAATGTTTCACTGTGTCATGTATTTTATAGTCTATCTTTGTTTTTGCAAAATCCTTTTAATATTATGTTTTCCTTGTGACCTGCACAAAGAGACTGCAGATGGAAATTAGCCTAAAGCTAACTCAGGTGCATTAATTAATAATCAATTATAATCTGAAATAAATAAATAAGTAGATATTAGGCTTCAAAAGAAGAATATTTACAAGTCTGGTCTTCAATGAGACCACACCTGAACTCCACTCAAATACACACTGGGTAGCATCCTCAGGTTCAAAGGTTAGACCCGCCTCCTTCCTCCTGCCTTCATATCCACATATGGCTCCAAAAAAACAACATGGCGACACTGAAATGCTAATTTCCTGGTTTCAAAATGTGACTGTGATGTGATATTAGTTTTGTCCACTCTATACACAGTCAACCATGCCCCCCCACGCCTGTTCTTCTTAACTTGCTCTGTAACTTTTAATGCTTTAAGTGTAACATCATGAGAAATGTATGTCATGCTGAAGGGTCGTCCCATGTGAACACAGCAGACTGAGATGAAAACCACTCAGGCATAATTTAAACAACAGTCTTTGTAATTGTAGCTGTTACGAGGGATTTTAAGACAGAGATTTCAAGAATCCAGTCTTATTTTGCTTCATGCTTCAACAATTTGGTTGAATAATACTCACTGCTTTTAGAATATGACCTAATTTTGAAGCTATTTGTGTCAATTAAGCATTTATATATTAGCCTGATAAAAGGTTAGCTTCCTCTCTCCTACATATTCAGATTCTCTAATTAAGTTAACTAATCTCAGCTCATTTGCATTTCTCCCAAGAGATTTATAATATTTTCTGTGAATATAGATGTAGGTTTAAATGTCATTAGTTTTTCATTAGGCCTATCTCTTTGAGAAATGCAGCGCTGATTGAAAAAAAAAAAAAAAAAAAAATCATAATTGGGTGTCGCTAATGAAAGTCTGTCTGGTGTATTCACTGGTGAGGGGGAAGCTGTTGCCGAGGACTGGTTGCCAGTTGTCTGCTCCTTCACAGAGATTATTGTTATTATTGTTACAATTTAAAAGAGAAATCTCAGTAGTGATGTTCACTAGTATTGAAGTTTACTCCTGATACGGTAACCGAACAGTTTAATAAAGTGATGAGAGGCTTCTTCGCCTGTTCACAGTTAAAAAAAACAGCACAGGATACAGATCCAGCAAGATTGTTGCATGTCAACAAACCCTCAGCTGTTGTGGTGGAAGTCATGAGATAGTCGTTCAGCATGTGCACATTCTTCACTATAATAAAGCTTCTGTTTGGAGTAAGTGGTGAATTGGAGAGCAATTGTTTTGAATTGTGCCTTCTGGTCACAAGCCTGAATTTAACAAATCATGTGGCTGGACGAGAAACAGATAAATAAGAAGATCAGGTGTGTTAGTGCAGACATGGTATCAGTAGAGACAGAAATGTCTCTCAATAACAGAAATGATTCAGTAACTCCTAAAAAGACCAAGCATCTCAATTCCAATAGAAACTCTTCATTAACCTTTTTAAGGGCTAACATTCAGGCTCTAGGTAAATTATATCCTTTATTCAGAGCAAAAATATTAGTATATCACAATATTAGTTGTCAAAAAACGAATATCTATGGGTGTGGTTGATTTAATTGATAAGTCTGGTCTTTACTGAGACTACACCTCATCAATCAGTTTGGTGACAGAAAATGTTCAGCACCTGCACTGAAGTAAAAATGTCAGGTATTAACACAGACTATATATGGAATAGACAAAGCTAACATGATATTACCCACTGGCTGTGGATTTGCTTTCTGAAGGCAGGAGTTTAGCATTTGAATGTCGCCATGTTGGTTGATTGGAGACAGAAGTGACCATATATGGATATGAAGGGAGAAGTGAGGAGGCGGGTCTAACCTGAGGACACTGCCAATGAGTACGAGCCTTGGACCCCTTTCTAGTCTCACTGAAAACTAGGCCTGTCCATCAAACTAACCACGCTCCTCACACATCGTCTTTTTGAAATCCAATATCTACTTTTTTTTTTTTTTGTCTTGTTTTTTTCAAAATGGCTAATAAGAAGAATTAACTTTAGCTAATGACATCGACATGACTACTGGGAAAAGTTTATCGACTGAGAATTTCATTGTCGAAAATGAAGATTTTTGAATTGAAGTAAATTGAAACCAGCATCTAGTGGCCATCGGGAGTACTGCAGTTTTTTGCACTTACGTATTAGTCTAATTTTTGAGATCATTAATTTCCACATACAGTCTATCAGCATTACCCAGTTCAGGCTTTTACTTTGTAAAGCTTTGTTTTGACAAAGCTCTCTGTCTGCATGTGACAGTAAATTTTGTATTTTCATATTTTTACTTACACATTTATACGATGGTATGGAGAGAACAAATGATTAATTATTCCAGATAATGATCTCATATTGATCAGTTATATATATATAGTATTTTTTGTTCAGAAAGTTCTAGTATCTATGAACAGATCACGCTGATCAGTTTAAAAATAACACTACATTTAAAAACTATCCAGGGCACAGTAAATTTAGGTGGCAACACAATCCAAACTATTGAAAAAACAATGTTGGTGCTGACTCCTTGTGGTCAGACGATTACAATTAGACATAAGAAAGATTCAGAAGAAACAAGCTAGAGCTGAACCTGTATCATGTAATATACAAATCCCACATCAAAATATGTTAGGTACAGTAATGAGTTTTGAAGCAGGACAGTATGCCTTTTTTTAAAAATACACTCAATTAATTACAAACTGTTTGAAAATCTCATTTAAAACAGCCTAGAACAATAAAAATTCAAACACTGCATTGGAGGGAGATTAGTTTTTAAAATGGGGGTGAAGAACTGCAGTTTGAGCAGCTCCGTGAAAATCTACTTAACAATATTCACGATGAACAATAAATGTTGTTTTTTAGATAAAGGCATAAAGGCAGCTACTTTGTGTTAATGCTTTCAGGCTCTTGACCACTGGGGCACAGACTGACTGTGTATAAGCCCACTGTGGGGAGATAAGACGATGACTCAACATGAGAATAATCCTGGGGGCAAAGCTGTATTGTGGTGTGATAGTGAATGTGTGAGAGTGGATTAAAGCAGCTCTGGCCTCATACAGGGCAACTGAGCAAGCAGCAGAATAAACTGGCTGTAATCCAACTGGCTGTCAGATTTTTCTTAAGCATCTATATCGGATCGAATATTGCGGCAACATTAAAGAGGTATTTTCCTCTATTTTTGGTATTATCTCCAATTTCACAAACACTGGAGCTACATTTATATCTATATATGATGGAAGATAAATCCATGAGATTGCTCTGTGATTTAACATGTGTTTGCATGACAATGGATGATGGGATAGTTTAAAGCAGTGAGGATAATTCAGAGCACCACATTAGACAGATTAAAATCTACATCATACTTAAAGTCGACCTAGGTCACATCCCTGATCATACTGTTGACTTACGTAATGATGTTGATACCCCCTCAAAAAAGAAAAGCAAGTATATTTTACTCCAGTTACTAGCTGTAGTAGTAAGCAGTAGTTTGGAGAGATGCTACAGTATGTAGTACTAACACTATCTAGAAACATTAGCTAGCTAGCTATAGTGTTTTGCTGTCTTTTCCTGGTCCAATTAAATTGTTTGCAACGTTATCTTTTGCCTGCATATCCTGTTTTGCCAGAAACCCACCACAATATGCAGGTTGATTCTCTCAAGATACTGTTTCAGTGTGACTTTAAGTAATTCCTCTATTATAAACACTGACAGTGAAAACAGGAAGCTTTTACCTCATAAAATGTTGCATATAGTGGACCTTGCAGTGTGAACACTTTCAGTGATATTAGGAATGCTTTTCCAAACTACAAAATACCAAAATACACACATTTAACTGCCATTGCTGCAAGCCGGTTTAGCAAATCTGCAAATGTAACTGTATTTGATGGGTTGAGCAAACTAAATGGGAAAAATCACCTTCAAATCTGAGATGACTGGACTGAACCAGTCTCTCCAAGGGCGGTTTAAACAATTACAAATACGCAGAAGAGCCAAAGAGTTGGAAAAATAATTATGAATTAAGAATGTAGACAAATATTTGTCAAATACTATGGCTATGACAGTTTTATTGTCCAGAATTAGTGATGATGTATCAGTATTGACAAGTATGTTTCCTGAAATGTGCTGACAAAAAAAAAACAAACCCCTTTGTTTCCAGAACATATAACCCAGAAAATAAGGGTGTGGGACCACTTCTCCAAAGACGGTGATGTAGTTTGTCTGCAATGTACAATGATATTAAACACTCTTAAATAAAGTGTCATATTGGTGTGTGAACTAATTCTATTTTTATTCCAGTTCAAAATTCATTTGAATTAGTCTCCATATTGGTAAGATGGAATTTTTGTTTTGCGCTAAACTTGGTATGTCTCAAAAATCACCACATGTTGGACTTTAACTTGATTATTCTGAATGTTATTTTCTCAATTAATTGCTGCTAATCACAATTTTCCAAACCCAAAGTGGTATCTTCAAAAACAGTTTGTTTGAAAGTCATAACCCCAAAAGATTTAGCATGAAGACTGACTGGAACAATCAATCATCAACTACTGTTGTTGCCAATTCATTTTTAGGTGACAATATATCAAACTGTAATTTGATTGTACTGGTTTGGGTTTCATGCTCCTTCATGCAGTACATTTAGTAAAGGATCAATAACATGTGTTACCTTCAGTGAGTCGAAGCAGGCGATAACTCTCCCATTCTCTACTTGGCAGCTCTTCGGCGGATGAGCAAATTTGCATTCCTCATCACTGCGCGAACAGTTTCCTCTCTGAAACTGTCGGCAGACTTCCAAAGTTAGCCACTTGGTGTCTCTTACTGAGGAAATATTCAACGCCATGTCCAAAGGTTTAAATCATACAATAAATTCTTTCAAAGTCAATCTTGTTGCCTGAACATTCAAAAACTAAAAGCCGTAGATTGACCAAAGAATGTAGCTGTAAATTCTCTTTTAAAACACCCTGAGGACTGCTCCATCAGCTGCAGCAGAAAAATCCTCTGGAGATGTTTGAGTGTATATTCCACAACTGATTACTTAACACAGACTTTAGTCAGGTCATTATTCTCCGTCCTCTTATCTTCTTATATTATGGCACAAATTTATCATTCTTTCAGAAGCTGTGCAAACTGGAGGTGCAGGGCGTTCAGCTGAGGTATCCTATGTTGAGTATAACCTTGAAAAAAAGCATAGGGCCAACTATGTACACGGACCACCTTCAGGTTGGGGAAATCTTCTCAAAGGCACTTTCTGTTGATAATCTGAAAGAGGAAAAAAAAAAAGCAACATGAACATTACAGAAACTGTATCTAATTAAACTTTAATTATGGTGTAGTTAATTTTCAGCTGGCATATTTAGAGCAACCTTGAACTCTTCTTAAAGACTCTTCCAATATCTTCTGTTCTGTACAAACCATTCATCTGTTCTGCAGCAGTTTATGGCAGAAAGAGGATTAAGCCGAGCAATAACAAATGCGATCTTTTGTAATTCGTCAAGTTATATTTAGTTGTATCAGATTGTCGAGAGAAAAGCAAATCCGTATTTGGGCAGCAACCAAAGTAAAGCCACAGTAGTTTGTAATAATTTACAAGGACAGGCTGATGTCAGACTATCGCCAGTATGTTGTTAACTAACAAGATCAGAGCTTAGATTAATATTTAAAGTAAAAACTCCTGTCAATGCTGAGTGACTTGCTGCTTTTGCTTTTGGTTTTTAAATAAGTCTGGAATATGGATTTCGCTCAGAAAATAAAAGGCTGATTATTCAATGACAATAATATTCCATTAGCAACACCCTAACCTCAGCTGACACTGGGCGGGAGGCGGGGTACACCCAGGTCAC
Source organism: Pseudochromis fuscus (assembly GCA_900323345.1). Classification (NCBI taxonomy): domain Eukaryota; kingdom Metazoa; phylum Chordata; class Actinopteri; family Pseudochromidae; genus Pseudochromis; species Pseudochromis fuscus. Next base: position 9,125 of record OOFC01013914.1, on the reverse strand, counting down.
CAGTCAATCATTGTGCTAATACAGAGAGACAGACAGCCAGTCACGCCTACGGCTAATTTAGACTCATCAATTAACCTAACATGCACGTCTTTAGACTGAGAGGAAGCACCCGGAGAAAACGCACAACCCTTTTCTCTGTGAGGTGACAGTGCTAACCAGTGCATCACCATGTCACCTTGGAAATGATGTAGACAAGAAAATTCATATTGTTAGATCCCCACGCTACGTACTGTTTATAGACCAAATTCTGCTCGTGCAAACTAGTCCATGCAGAATTTAATAAGTTATTTAAGGGAACATTCAAAACCTTACACACGTTTTTTTCTGTAAAAGTTATAGTTCCACAGATCCACAAAGTGTGGATCGCACTCTGCATTAAATTCTTGCACATCTCATTAAAGAAACCTCTCATTAAAGAGAAAGTCAGTTTACCTTCAGTCAAATATGTCATCCACCACTGCATCATTTAAATCCTATCTATAAGTCTTTCCCAATCCTAATGTTGCAATGGTAGCTAGTTAGCAGGGAATACAGATGCTGAATACATTAATTAATCACACAAGATTTTTCGGGACCTCTTCAATACAAACACGCCATTACAAATACGACACATATAAAGCGGCAGTTGTTGCACTAGTTTGAATGTGTAGCCGGCTGGTGTCATGGGAATCAATTAATCAATAAGAGTATACAAACATTTCCAAGCTCAAATCCATAGAGCTACAAGATGTAGGTTATTGGTCCAGTGTAGCAAAGTGTGTTTACCAGCATCAACCAAATACATTTTATCTGAGTCCAACATTCACTGTATTAATGATGTACTTATCTCTTTCCAGTATAGACTATTTATAATTGCACTGCTACTCTGACTTGGTTAATAGGATGACCTGAACAGTAGCTGCAGTCAGATATGCTGACTCTAGGTGCACCACAGCACAAATTGTACACACACACACACACCATGTTGGGAGTCAAACACAAATGGGATAGTCAGACCTGCAACTACACAGGAAGTTGCTGAGCCGACAGAAAAGGTGGTTAACTCATGAGGTGAATAAATCTGTGTGAGAGTTGAAAAGTTTCTCTACTGAGAGCAGCTAACATGTTCGACGAGTGTACGGCTCCAAAGGCACAGATGCACAATAAACTCTGTTCTTCTTCTTCTTCTTCTGTAACAGCCCTGCGCTATCCCACAGCATACTGCAGCAAATTCCTTTAGGCGCAAGTCAGGAAACGGAGCAAGAAAACCTACCTCTCTCTCTCTCTCACTTCATGCGGCACTAAAGAACTTCTGTCTCTGAGCTGGAAACTGAGCCACGGACATAACTTTTAAATAGCTTCCTCGTAAAGATAATGACATCAAAGACGAATCTCTTACCCGTCTTTCTGTCCCATGGATTCAGTGACAAAAGATTTTCTCCTCACAACAGTAAAAACAGACTGTCTGCTAGGCTCTGACTAAAACATTTCCAGCCACCCCCCTTCCTGTCTGGGTGCTGGCCTCTGGGAGGACCCGCCCAGTCCAGAACTGACCAATCGGAATCCAGAAGCTGATGAACCATGTGAAAGCTTCCTGTTGACCCTTTTATCTATCTATGAATAAAATCTGATTACTCAGAGAGGATGGAATTCAATACTTGAGCCGATCCTCCAGAAGTGACTGCTGCAATAATGGGCAAGCACTGGCTAAATGAATTATGTACCAATAAGACTGCAGAAACCAATTTAAATGCCATTTAAATGTCATTTTTGGCCGAGCGTGTGGCTGAGTAGACAGCAACCAGGACAGAGTCACATTTACCTACATTCAAAAATAATCCCTGAAAGGAAAATGTTTAAAGGTAAGTTTGAATAGACCAAAGAAAACAATACAGTACATACATATATTTAGTGTATTATGAATGTAGGCCTGTGTCATAACCTCCTACTTACATTATTTGCGGGTCAGTCATGGTCCTAAGAATTTTTACACATCTGGGCAAATACAACTCCATAATCAGATTTAAATTTTTAATTATTTAGACTTGGAGAGTAAATCAGAGGTGGTTACAACAGTATTAAGTTCTATTATGCATGAAGTGCAATAACTGTATTTGGTAATAGACTTTTGCATTATAAAGCACCATTATAACACTAGCATATTTCTACATCCAGAGGGACAAGCTTTTATTTCAGATCTTACTTTATGTTGAGTGATAGCGACTTCGCATGCATCCTAGGTGAATAAATGTTTTTTTTCAGTGTGTGACTCACATGCTGGTTGTGTGACAAGATGGGCACACACTGTATCCTGTGTGAATGTAATTCCATTTAAAGTTGATAGAAAATACTTTGCCCTTACAACGACAGTCAACTCCCTGACAGTATTTGTGCATGACACGGTCTTTATTATTAGCACAGTTTGATACTTCCGAGGACAGCACGGTTAAGTCTATTGATTTGCATCCTCAAAGCCACTTCAGCTAGCTAATCACGAATACTTAAGCTAGCTGAAGCTGAAGCTGTCACAAGCTAACGTTACACAGCAGAATAACATTAACATTTATTAGCTTACATTAGCTCGCGCTGTTAGCTTGTAGAGAGGAGCTGCTTACCTCATCATCACCGCTTCCCAGAGGATACGGCAAATCACGACACGGCAAATGAACTGAAGGGGAAAAAACAAGATGTCAAGTGTTACCGAAACGTCTGTTCAACAAAAATAAACCTATTTAATTCTTTATTTAATGTCCGACCTAATTCCTTCTTCACTTTGTAGCAGCGCACAGATTTAAGCAACAAGCTTTTGACAGCTTACTGTGCGATCGTCAGTTTAATGTGATCCAGGGGGTGTCCATGGGTGCGCTGAGAAGGCTGAAGACAACTAATAATTTAATACACAACAGCACAGTTTTAAATGTTGTACTAAACAATTTGACCCACTACACTGGTTTTAAAAGTCATTGATTATTTGCACCATGAAGTCATTTTATAACTTCTATTTCCTCACACTACCCCTACGACCGCAAAGTGGTACGGTCCACACGAATGCCAGTAGGCTAAAAGGGCAAGGGTTTGCTTGTTACCAAGGGAACAGCAATAAAACCATGAGTTTTATGGATTAGTTTTTTATAAAAACAAGCTTTTTTGAAATAATATATATCTTATTTGCAAATAAAAAAATATTGATTTGATTAAGATAAAGTGAGGTAAAAAAAAAAAGAAAAATCTGCAAATCTGCAAAAATAATTTGCATCATAAATACAAGTACAACCCGAAAAGATGTGTCAATCTACTTAGTGCAAGAAATAATCATAATGGTAGACTTTGCAGGAGCAATAATTAAAAATACACTTAAACTGTATGATCAGAAGAAGAAGAAAATGCACTGCCACTAGCATGTAGTCTCATAGGCCTGCTCAAGGTCAAATAAGATGGAAGCTAACCTAGATAAGATCAGACAGGGATGAAATGGAGGATGACAGAGAAGGAACCATCAATAATCTTCACCTGTAAAAATAATAATAAAAAAACTTTCTGTCAGTAACACATGTAGACATTGTAGTGATGTAGACATTCTAGTTTGTGCTAGACCTGCAGTTGGATGGCTACTTAATTTCTTTTAGTCTTAAATTTACAAAAAAAAAAAAATGTCCTTATGTTTTCAATTCTTTATGAAAAAGTAGCACATTGTTTCCAGTGGATTGAAAGTGTAATGGGATGACGACACAGAAACAGATCAGCAGACTGGAGTTTTATGTGGCAGTAATGATGATCATGGTCCAAGTGTATACAGCAGACAATGGTGTCTCTGTGCTGAGGATGGTGTGAGTAGCACCTTTGTCCTGCGGTTTGCCAAAGGAATGTGAAAACTTTAATACCAAAAAAATTAAGTGAAGGACTGCCTATGTTCTGAAACCTAACGTGTAACAAAAAGATGAATGGATGAGAAAATTATTTTAGTAGTTAAAAAAATGAATGGTTCTTATGCAATGAAATATTCACGACAAGTTGATTGCATCCCCCTTTTTTCTTTTTTTTTACAGTCTTCTTGAGGCAACAGACAGGCCTTATCTGATCTGTCACACTGACAGTATCAAACTGGAGATGTGGCATTGAGTGGGAAAGGTCACTGGATTGCTCTCTTTGAGGGGAATGTCACTGTCAGAGTCAATCACATATAAAATACAAAGGAAATGCAGCAACCCATGCTTATATTCATTGACCCTATTGTCGTTTAGATTTTTACTTTACAACTATACTGTCATTTGGCATTGTGTGTCATTCTCTCCCAGTTGTGGTGCTTTAGCATGTATCACATTTTCAGTTTTGATTCAGATGTCACCTGCACTTCTGCTTAAAAGATGATTGTCTGTTAATATATGTCCACTTTAAACTTTAACTATTATAGATCAATCAAACTGAAAGGAGACATACTTTCTCAGGAGATTGATATAAACTATACCTATAATGTCCAACACCAATGCTTTAATTTATTCATTTTTTCAAAATGTGTTCAATACTGATTAGTTAATGTGTTTTGGGTTTTTTTGTAGATGTTGTCATAACACTAATAGGAAATACATACCTTTTATGCACAGGTGTGTCCTTTAAAACTATTTTTTCTCATCAATCTTGAGCAAGTGACATCACCAAGTTTTCTGTTGCCTTACCTTGAAATTAATCAGTTTTATTTACAAAAGCTTGTAATGCAGGTCTCTCATAGAATTATTTAAATGCTAGCCCAAAGATTTTGCTCAAACAACAAACACAATTAATTATTATACACAGCATTCTGACATGATGAGAGAAAATGGCAATGAAGGAAATTAGATCTGTGTGTGAAAATTTACCTGTATAAATAATTTTTCTTAAATTTTCATTGATTGCTGCCTTAAAAATGTAGACAGATAAACAGGAAGTCACATCAGAGGAAACAAGAGAAGCAGCAGTTGCATGTTGTGACCAGTAGATGTCAGTGTTCGCTAATATATATTTTCACAAATCTCAGTAGCCCAGAGGTTCAATATGTGCAAACCAAAGACAGTGTTAGTTTTGAAAGGCAAGCAATATTATAACATATTTTATTGTAAGATTAGTAATGTGGGTAAACTAAATCACCTGCATGACACAAACAACAAACAAGATGAATGAGTTTGTGGCAAACTAAATAATTATAGTATTTCACTTCCACAAAAGAAACCACACTGCTTATTGACTAATCCTAGATATACCCATAATTTCCAGTTACACTGTATATATTTGATGTAATGACTTTTTTCCCATGCAGTTTTATTTTCTCATTTGTTGATAGAGTGAAACAGATTTCTTGTTCATTGAAATAAAAGTGTTATGCTAAGTGTTGTGCATAGGTAAACACTGTTTATCATATACATCCATGTAAATACTGTGTGCACATGTTTGGTGTGAGGTGCCAGACTTTGTGCTGACAACAAAATCTCAGGAAGCTTAATAAATAAATAAACTGTCTTCGAGGAACAATATAATCTTTTCAACTCATTACACACTTCCTATGGTTGAACACTAACGATAATACAGTCGCACCATCTGGGTGGAGATGACTCGCTGCAGTCACTGGCTGAAATGCTGAGCTAGTCATCCATATACTGTACAACCTGAGGGGAAACAGAAGGTTGTGCGTGTTGCTAAAGACAGAGCTGTAATATATACACTGTGTGTGTTGGTCTGCATCAACACAATGTGCACTGAGGAGCTTTAGTTTTACAGTCAAGTGTAGTAATGGGTACTTTTCAGGAAATATTGTTGCACTTAACCCCAAAACAGTGATCTTATAACCATATTAAAATCAGTTTATTACTTTTCAAGATGTTTTTCTGCATCAGATTTTCCAAAAAACTATCCACCTTTGATGAATCGTAGTTCAATATCATACAGGGGGATGAATAAAGTCCAATCTTATCTTATCTTATCTTATCTTATCTTATCTTATCTTATTTGTACTTAATAGGTTGTTTCTGGTTTATTAGGGGAGAATGTCTGACTGATGATTACTTCTGTTTAATAAACTGAAATAATGAAAATGTGTCATGTTCATAAGAATAACACTGGAAGTGCTTATCTTCAAATTAGGTCTTATAGAGACACCAGACACAGGCTTACCTTGTTACTTCTTCATCAGAAAATAAATTGTAATATTCAGATGAATTGAACTATGTAACAGTGTTTCTTAGTCTGAACAAAATTCCTTCTTGACATTTTGAAAATAATCTATAAAGCAGCTTCCCAATTTGTCCTGTCTGCACACTGTAAGAAAACCATGTTCGTCATGTTGAGTTTATTGTTGTAATTGGTTCCCAGATACTTAATAAGTTACAGGAAACAATCAAGTACTACTGGCACTACTAAATCTGTGCATCTGCATTACATACATGTGTGCTGATATGCAATCGTTTAGTTGCTTTGTGGGCTTTTGTGGTGGATCCCATAACAACTGTCTTAAATACATTTTATGAAATACCCATGTGGCTATAGTTTCACCAGTGCTTTTTTGGTTTATACAAGGCATATTTACTTGTCACAACAGCTTAAAAGTTAAAAAATAACAACAACTAATAAAAAACCAGAGGACCTTCAGAGAGCACAAACATCTGTCAAGGCTTCATCCATGTCTAATCTCAGCCAAAATGTCTCAGATCGCAGACGTTATCATCCTGTATGTGTGTGTTTTTGTTTACTAAAATCAATTAAGACAAAGTTAATTTTACCTGAACCAGTTCACAGTTTTCAGTTTGTACATATTGCTCTCTTCTTCTTCTTCTTCTTCTTCTTCTACTTCTTCTTCTACTCCTCCTCCTCAAGGGTTTTCAGACAGGATCGGAGAATCTGATCATACCCATTTTTATTACATCATGTTTCTTTGGTAATACTCTAACTTTCAATAAACAATTTATGAGTTTTGTTTCTAAGTTTTTCCATAATGTTGCCCTAAGACAGCTGGACAAACAAGTACAGGCAAAAACCTCTAGATACTCACTGAATACACTGATTACATATACAAATATTACCTGCATTGCTAATACATCTGATATGTAGCATTATACTGAAATATGCTGTGCTACATACTATGATGTCATACTTAATGGGTGATGGTGACAGAGAAAACAACTAGATTATATTTGAAAAGTTTGACTGCCATCCTCCTCATGCTGTGTAGGTGTAGCACTGAAGGCCAGGACAGGTGATTGAAGACTTCTTCCAGCATACCTCCTCTATGGAAACATTATTCCTAAAATTTTAGCTACCACCAGATCTATAACTTAAATGTGTTCATAAAGCCACAGAGTCATTTCCATCATGTTGAGTAATGCACTGGTGTCTTCCTCTGCTCCTCTCTCATCGTATGATAGGACAGACTCCATGTTCCTGTGTCTTAACAAGTAAAATAGGTAAATATATCAATTAATACACAGACAGACAATATTAATCACACTGAAAATAGAAAAACAACACACATCATGATGTCATGGCCATTCAATGCATTTATTTCCAATGTGTTAAGCAGAACTCACTCATTTTTTTTCAGGTTTGACAAGAAAAATGGCAGATTAAATACAACACGCCAAAAGGCTTTTAGATTGTTCTTTTCATCACAAGACTTTTTTTTTTTTTTTTTTAATATGTACATATAAATTCTTACACTGAGAAAGCCTCTCTTCCCATTGTTACTGATTACCATCAGGACAAAGCCATTCTTCAGCTGAACAGTTAAAATCATTTAAATAAACAGATAAATCCGCTTTCATGTAGTGGCAGTACAGGTTCATTAAACTCCTCCTTTTACAAAGTGGCATGTCACACATTTCTGGGACTGGCAGTAAAATTTAGAGTGAAAATCCATCTTGGCTTTTTAAAGAATCACTTTATTTACACCATAGTCTGAGTTGCACCTCTCAGACTGGTCTTTGAGGACATCATTAGGTGAAGCAAATATTTGGAAATCACTCAGATAAGAAACCTTAATTTCAACAGCAGGCTCTTTTTATTGATGGTACAGAAAGTGCAAAATGTAACTAGGAAAAAAAAACAAAAACTCTAAACTGATCTAACAAGATTTCACCCTTTAAACGGAGCGGGAGTTAATCTATGCTTTGTTGATTATGTAGAGGCAATGAATGCACCGCTTGTAATGCACACACAGATATATATATTTAAAATTTGGGTTTATAGCACATTTCTAAGTGTTTCATTAGTGTTTCATTAATAACTCTGTGGCATTTCCACTGCTCATGCCGTCAGGGCTCAGCGCTTACACCATCTGTCACTGGGGAACATTGTAATTCTGCTGTCAAACAGCGGTGCAGCATTTCGTTCTATTAAAAAAAATGTTAACACTTTATATATATTTTTTCCCTAAGTCTTATTTTTCTTCGACACTTACTTCGATTATCCTTACTGTATAATCAAATCACTCAAGCTGTATTATGAAAATTGCCCAAAAAATGTCAGAAATAAACATCTTTTGGTAAATGGTAAACTGATGGTAAAAGCATTTTATGTGCATGTGAGTGAAGAGACACTCGCGTCCTTTAGGGTGAGGTTATTACAGTAGATGTTTTGCACAGTAGACAGAGTAAGAAAAGAACCAAGGAAGGTACCGTATTTTCCGGAGTATAAGCCGCTACTTTTTTCCAACGCTTTGAACTTAAACACCGGTGTGTCTCAGTTACCTGATCAACCAGGCCCAACACGCTTTGAAAGAATGCTTTCCAAAGACGAGAGGGCCTGGAGCTGCACCGCTGTCTCTCATTTCGAAGGCGGGCTTAGCAAGCTGAGAGGGAACCAATCACAGAAGTCGAATGTGACGCACAAAGTGTGAGACGCTCGCGCGTGTAGCCGCATCACGAAAACAAACGAGTGGAGCTATCGCAAACGGAGGAGTGAGGACTAACAATAATGACAGCTGTCGATTTTGTTCTTAAAAATTTACGGATACGAGGCGTCATTGCACACTCGGTTCAGATAGACCGAAGCTAGAGCAAACACTCGTACGGCAGCCATGTCCGACATTTTCAATGTTTTGATTTGGGAGAAACGCTTGTTCCGGCTTCTGAGTATGACGCGTCAACAACAGGGGCATGTGATTGGTCCATCCCAAAGTTTGCTCG
>OOFC01013913.1:0-18280 GCA_900323345.1 Pseudochromis fuscus | reverse complement strand
TCACACCACAGCCTCTCCACAGGCCTCGGGAGGAGGGTGAACAAGGACACACACACACACACACACACACACAAGAGAGAGCTGACAACTGAGAACTGTGTGATCTGCACACACAAAGTAAATGGTCTGCCAGCAGAGGTTGTGTGATAGAGAGTAGTAATAGAGACAGAGCAGTAATAGGTTACCAACCCAAATCAGACGCAGAGATCAGGGGAGCTAATCCGGTGTCAGGCCTAATAGACTCACAGACACAGGAATAGACTGTGGGGCTCAACAGTGGCTTTGACCTTGCTTGTGTGTGTGTGTGTGTGTGTGTGTGAGTGTGTGTGGTAGTATTTTCTGGATTAATGCTTGGAGCTAGATTACCAATGAAATGGGTGAAATCAGCATTGAGCCCCAGAACTGCAAAGTCCCCCCCCCCAAAAAACAAAACAAAACCTCATATATTTTTAAATTTTAGGGCAGATTATTAGAGCAGAAATTTTTGTTGCTGGCTGTTGTCAGACAGGATGTATTGATTACAAAAAATTGAGTGATTTGTGAGACGAAGGAGAGATCGTGAAAGTCAATGAAAGCAAACAAGAAGTCACTCAGTGAGGATGATTTTTGTTTGTTTAGATCCACCTCCAGGGGGGATAGGATATTACCTAAGGAACAAATGCTTCTATTTTGGGCAAGATCAGTCCTATAACAAAACAAAATCACCACAAGAGGGCAACAGTGTTCAGTCTATAGCACCAGTAGAGCTGGATCATTGAGGTTTTCGCTCGCTAGTGTTGTTTCGTTTTGGACTATAAGCATCACTACCCTTGTGCACTCTGATTGGATACTGCTGTCCTCACATGACGTCCCTCACCTACCAGCACATTTCAAAGAGAAGCTCACGACAGAAATCACCTGTTGCAACAGTAGGATCTGTGATGTGCAGAAGTTCAGGTTTTCATCTCCGATCTAAGAAATCTGAATGTGACTGGAAATTTGAATTGGCATCATGTTTTGATCATATTGCAGAGAAATGTGTTGAGACTAAGAGACGCCTCGACGGATCTGAACAAAGCACAGAAGAATCTCTGAAGAATCCAAAATCTTAAACTATCTTGTTTAAGACTGAACCAGGGACGTTCCTGCAGTGAGCCAATACGCCACCATACTTTTCATGCACCTGCTTACAAATCTGGTTTAATTGCAAATGGTTTAATTGTTTATTGCAAATCGTGTCATCATGTCAGCACATCAAGGTCAAGGTTTCATTGAAGCAATGTCTCACAGGAAGTGGGACAAATGAGGGTTAACAGCAGAGTCTCACACATACTTACAGGTCTCCTTGGAGATCACCATATTTATTATGACATGATGATTCGACACTAAATTTTGTGTGAAATTTTCCTGTCTGCTCTTTTCAAATTGTTGACAATAACGTTTTGTTTTTTAAACTATGGCTTACAAGGCTACTCATTGTTGTTAAGACAACAAAATCCACACACCAGTAAAACCAGTCATTAGCTACACTACACCATGGTACATTAGATATGGATTAAATAAGCCTTTAACACGGTGTATCACATGCAGTACACATGATTAACCTCACTCCGAGTCATAACACAGTAAACTGCACAACACTTCTCTGAGCATGTCAACAACAACAACAACTATAAAAGGCCGTGACGACTTTCTTCACAATCCAATCAGCATTTCTGTTTACTTCTCCCAGGCCATGTTTGTCATCTGACTCAGGTCGACTGGTGTCCCGTGGTTAAAGGAAGAGTGGCAGCATGACCCATAACTGAAGAGATGACGATACTGCAGATTACAGCAGACTTTAACAGAGGTGGCTGCTGGCATTGTTGTTGAGATTACACACTTATGATATGAGTGATGAACACCATCGCTGCAGTTGGCCACTTGAAACATCCCTGAACCAGGTTATATTTTACATGTGTGTCTATACAAGTGATTACACTGGGAAACTATGAGACTTGTAACACCACAGGGGGTCAACACTCATCTACAAACCAGCAACAGGCTTTAATTAGCTAATGTTATCTAGAGTCATTATACCAGGGGTGCTCAATCCTGGTCCTCGAGGGCCCCTATCCTGCATGTTTTAGATGTTTCCCTCTTCCAACACACCTGATTCAAATGATCAGCTCATCATCAAGCTCTGCAGAAGCCTGATAATGATCCTGATCATTTGAATCTGATGTGTAGGAAGAGGTAAACATCTAAAACACAGGTGTCAAAGTCGTGCCATGGAGGCCGAGATCCTGCAGGTTTTCTTTCCAATCACCAGCTCTTGCAACAGGTGATTGTAATGATCAGCACCTCCTTCAGGTTGAGGAGAGGAGCTAATCAGTGAGATCAGCTGATGGAGAGCCGGTTGATTTAGATTCAGATTCAGAAAGCTTTATTTATCCCCGAGGGGCAATTCAGTTTCTACAGCCCGACTCATGAAAAAAAGAGCTACACAAATAAACAACACACACTTCCCACACACAGCACAGAGGGCAATAGACGACCAGTGGAGGTACAACAGTGAACCCCGACTCCTGAAAACAGCTGTCCAAAGTGCAGGTGCACAGGCCACCTCCAGGACCCAGCCAGGCCAATTAAAATGCCTTTAAAAAATAAATAAATAAAATACCTTAACAGTAAAAAAATAGATGAATGAATGAATAGCAACAAGTGTCGAAAGTGCAAGTGCTAAGGAATATTGCACAAGATCTACACTGCCTTCAGCAGTCTAATGGCGGATGGCATGAACGAGTTGTGGTTTGTCCTCCTGGGTGGTGGAAAGTAGCGCCGCCCTGACTTCATAAGTGTAAATTCATCTGATAGGGCATGAACACTGTTAATGATGCTCTTGGCTTCTTGGAGTACCTGCTACTCCCAGAGAGAAGCTGCACTCCAGTCATTTTTGAGATGACTCTAACCACACTACCAAGACATTTTTTGTCCGTCAACAGACAAACCGCCAAACCAGCACACAAAAGAGAAAGTTAACAGACTCTCAATGTATGACAGATACACAGTGCACAAAATGGCCTTTAAACGAATTTAACTTCCGCAGTAAATGAGTTGTCTGGCAGCTGTTGACACACATTTGAAAAAGCTTGGAAAAGATCCCACAAAGCTGGTCAGCACAGTGGTGCAGAATGTGACCACAAATGTCGTCAGGGCCAAAAGCTTTCCTTTTCTTAGTTTTCTTAAATAAGACCTTGACCTGGTCTCGAGATATTAATATTTCATTATGGGTGCCAATGAGTCCCTCAGCCTGGAAACCTCAAGACTGAAGTCATGTCTATCGAACCTTGAAAAATAAAGGTTAAAAGTATTCTGTAAATCTTGAAGCCAATAACGTAATAACAGCCGATAACGTAATAAATTTGTGCTTTTTGAAATGTAATAGGCCAATGACATAATAAAAGTCCTGAACCAATAACGTAATAACTGTTGGCCAATAACGTAATGATTTATTACGTTATTGGCTCAGTTATTACATTTGCAAATAACATAATAAGCAGCCAATAACGTAATAAATTATTACATTATTGGCCAAAAAATTATTATGTTATCAGTTCAGTACTTTTATTACGTTATTGGCCAGTTATTACATTATTGGCCTATTACATTTCAAAAAGGCTTCAAGCTTTAACAGGCATATCCCCCTCCTCCACTCCATTTATATTAACAACCTGCTTCAGATTATTGTCCGGTTTGTTGAGGGAGGCCATAGATCTCATCCCCTGCCAAGCTGATCTCAGGTCTTGACTTAAGAACAACCTCTCAATTTTGTCTTTGTCTTTGGCCTTTGCTTTCGCTATTTCAGTTTTAACTTCCATAGAAGTGGCTTTTTCTCCTGAGGGTTCCCACTGAAGAAGATCCTTTTCTTTTTGTTTAAGGCAGATTTAAGATCCATGGTTACCCAAGGCTTGTTATTAGGGAAGATAACCACCTGTTTAATGGGGATCACCAAATCCACACAGAAAGTGACATAAGATGAGACAGTTTCTGTGAGTACATCAATGTTATTGTCTTATTGTATAAAACACTGCCAGTCCATACAAGCCTGGAGGAAGGAGCTACTGTCTTCAGACCAGTTCTTGATCGTCTTCACCTCTTTCTCCTGACGTCTGAAGCAGGGTTTGTATGAAGGCAGTAAGAAGATGCTGTTATGATGAGGCCCCTAAAGCAGCCATAAGTATGGACTTGTAGTCTCCCTTCACAACACAGGTCAATAGTGGTGTTATTCAGTGTTGTGGGACACTTAACGTATTGTTCAAATGTCCAGATGCACATGATTAAAATCACTGCATATGGAGTCCAGGTTGTGTGACAGGTCCACTATCACCTTAGCTTTCAGGTGGATGTAACGGTTGGAAAGAAAACCTGCAGGGTCTCGGCCCTCCATGGCACGACTTTGACACCTGTGGTCTAAAACATGTCCTGAGGACCAGGATTGAGCACCCCTACACTATACCATGGTATTGCAGCAATCTACTGTTGACAAAACACACACACAGAGTCTATCAGAGTACACGTAACTACTATAATCCATGTCTGATCTCCACCAAATTGATTCAGATTGTAGATTGTATATGTATAGATTTTTTAATAACATCCGTTTAAACAAAGGTTTTATTTTGAAAACATTGTTAGAGATTTTCTTTTAATTTTTTTTTATTGACTGATTTTTTTCTGGGACAGGATCCCAGTGTCTGATCTTCCCCAGAATGTAATCATTTCTTCTTTGGGTGATACCTGTTCTCTAAAATACTAGTCATTACATTCTGTGACGTTTTTTCCCCTCGTGTTGCTGACAGACACACAAACAATCCAACACAGGTATGAACTGAGGTAGTTGTGTGTGGATGGTGTGTTTCAGTGAGTGTGACAGGTTGCTTCAGGACAGGTGTGTGTAATGTACAGGAGGGACTCATCACAGTCAAGTGGCTACAACCAATACTGTCAAGATGTTTAACGAAAAGTATGTTTTGTATGAAAACCTCTCTTCCTTTTATGTAGAACTAAACACTCAGGGACTGAAAATATTGATTTCCACATAAAACGCTGCATTTTCCACCCAAACTCAATCACATAACTCAAAAGTCAGTCAATACTCTGACTTTTATCATCGGGTCGTGTCACAGAGATTACTAATTGTGATCTTAATTTGAAATGTTTCTGTCCAAAACCCAATCAGACTGTTACTATTACTCTGCTCTCGTCATCAGATCAGACAAAACTATGAAAAAGCTGCTGAGTTAAATTTAGACTTTTTTTTTTTTTTTTTTTTTTTAAAGTTGGCAAGTTTAGATTAAACTCTGTCTCATGTGCTGTGGATCAGAGAGTTGCAGCTACTTGCAGTTTTAATGCTTTTAGATCCTCTGAGTCACAGGCAGCTTTTTGTTTGTCCAACAAGCTTTTCAGATAAACTTTGCCTGGTATTGACAGGTGCCTTGTAAATGAAAACAGACAGGAGGCATATGACGGCTATATTCAATATTTGAGCAATGACGTACAAAAATATCATCTCAGTAAGAAGGAAACATGTTAGATATGCAACTCCTGAACTTACAGCTTGAGACAGTTGATTATTTTCTGTATTTTTATAAAAACTGCATGAAAATAATTACATTTTAAAAGCAGACTGCAAATATAACATGAAACTGTGAATAACCCTGAAACATCCATACAATAAAATACTGGTTTGGTAATTTTTACATCTATTTACACAAACTTCTGCTGTGGTATAATCCAGTTGTATAGATGCTATAGACTGAACATTGTTGCCCTCTTGTGGTGAAATAGCAACACTATCTTGTTAACACGTCAGTCTATTATCCTTCTCTTTTGAGACAAGATCCCGTCCTCTGATATCGACCACAATTTAATACTCTCCAAAAACATTCACTGACATCTGCAAACCAACATTACAAAATATGAAACACTTTTACAAAGCTTGAGACAACGTTACATTTTGGAAAATGAATTAACAAGACGCGAAACACTTCAAAAACTTTATCACTTCGGGGTCAACGTTAGATTTGGGGCGTTCAGATAGAAAAGTATTTACATTTTTTTTTTTTTTTGCCACTTGTAAATTTGTCTTGGTGTTTGTAAAAGTGTTTTGCATCTTGTTAAGTCAGTTTCCAAAATGTAAATTTGTCTCAAGCTTTGTAAAAGTGTTTCACATTTTATAATGTTGGTTTGAACCTCCCAGCCACCGTAGTTCAGTACTTCCTGTAACGCTAACAAATAAACAAACAAACAAACAAAGGCAGGTGAAACATATCCTTTGTGCCATCAAGTAATAAATTACTCAATGTACAATAAAGATTACACACACTGTTTGAGGACAACACAGACAGACCATCTTTTACCATTTCATCCACAACAAAATAACTTTTCTTGCTCCAGGTTATTTGCTCCTCTCTCCTCATCCTGGTTGAATTTTGCGTCCTGCTAGGTTTGTCACACTAGTTATCACATTTCATGCAGATACTCATCAGCTGTTCGTACTCCAACATGCAACACACATCATATTCTCAGGATTACCGCTCATGACCAACGACTATTGTTCAACATTTGAATGATCGGTGCTAATTTGAATTAGCATCTGCTGACTGTTCTGTTCCTGCGTCGCATGCAATGTACAACAGAGGAACTCGGCCATTGTCCAATCTCTGTTTTCTCTTTTTTTGTTTTGCAATGCTTATTAGATGCAAGCAAACTAACTGCACGACAAGCCATGCAATCCAATACTAAAATGGTTTTATGCGGTTGGACTTTTTGCCGCTTTTGTTTTTGCAAACCCTAAAACAGCTTTTGTGAATTTATCCTCCATCCGTCCTGCACACAGACCTAAGACAAACACAAGAGACACACAATAGTCCGGTAAAATCTGTTTGATTTATACTGCGCTTCAGATCGAGAACAGTTTGTTCCAAAGCCGAGAAGCTTGTAAAATGATCTAATGGCCACATTTTGATGTGATAGTGAGATTAAAGGCCCCTTGTAATTGCAACAGACATAGTGAACTAATGCTTTTGGGACGTCTACAGATTAGGCCCAGAGTCAGAAGTTGGTCTCGAGCAGGAACAAGTGAGCTAATGTGAGAAAAACCCCAGCAGGGATCAGAGCTCAGCACCGTTAGGAGTCATCATCATATTGGTCGATCCTGCACCCTGCTGTGTTGAAAGCAGACAGCACGGTGGAGGACAGAGTAGCACCGAGCGTGTTATAGAAAGTGAGAGCTTGTGAAGTGTTTGCATTGGACTGTCATGGATGAAGTCCAGGTTCACAGAATAATCCAACAGCAACATTCTTGTCTGGTGACAGGGTTAACACGCATGGCGCTCAGATGTCGTCGTTTCCAGCCAGCAGCAGCTTTCAAGTGCACTACCACCTGAAATTCATTTAAAGCCCCCCTCTGCTAAAACATGTGCTCTGCTTGTTGTTGGTGCTGCAATGATGTTTTCACATTAACATACTGAAGAGGAGAGGTTTTAGATGTCAGTGTAAAGCTTTGATTAGTGGGAAATACATATTCACGCTGCTTTTTAGTATTTTAACTGATACTCTGCAGGACAAAACAAAAAGCCCCACAAGCCTTCGCATGTTAAAGGAAAGGTCAACATAGTGTGAGAAGTGAGCCATAAATCCTTCACCTTCTTCTCTCTCCTTCATCATAACTCTGTCAAATATTGACACACAGACATGAAACACACACTGATGTCATGCAGAGTGACTTACAGTTCAAAGAGATATTGTTATCTCTGGTGTCTATCAAAAATAAGCTTTCAAAAATCTACTGAAATCACAGATAAAACACACTTCAGAACCTGAGAAAGTCCTACATGTAACTGACATCACAACAAGGGGCTTCATGAGCTTTTATATACCTGGTTGTTGCTGTTTTCACGTGTCGCATTGGGACATTTTTGACTTTCCTCATTGTCACACAAACAATTTTACTAAACAGATTTCAATGATTTCTTGTGGAGAGATTGGGTGTTACCCCCCGAAAAGCAATGGCTACATTTTGGCCAAGATCAAAGGACGGGATGCTGTTGAAATAAAAGTTCAGTGTTGCTATTTTACCACAAAAGGGCAAAAATGTTCAGGCTATATCAGTGGTCACCAACCACCGGGCTGTGGACTGGCACCGGTCCGTGAGTTGTTTGTTCCCGGGCTGCACTGAATGAATAAATCAATTATATAATTTCTGTTGTATTAGAGTCTGAAAGATGTTTTATTTTGAAAAATGACCGGAATCTCTACAACTTAACTTCTGCCTGTGTCTCTTGACATGTCAATACGCTTGTCTTGGTCACATGATGCGATGCATCAGATACGTTACCCAAAAAATAAGTCTGAAAACTAGTCAAAATGAGTAAGAAAATAAACGTGTATGGAGAGCTTCTTTGCAAAGGGGAAAAGGTCAACTTAACCCTCTTACGCCGAACATTTAGCTGCTGACAGAAAGTGACATGTGTCAATCAAATCACTGTAATGTCTTGGCTATTTGCATTAGCGACGTGATTCCAGCTGATTCTGAAAGTGGACAAATGGTGCTTCTGTACACTACCATAATGTAGGTAATATGTATGGAACACTGCACGTCATGGCAGGACTCCATTCCACTGCATTGCTACCGTAATGTATGTAATATATACGAAACGCTCCACTTGTCAGCTTTCAGAATCAGCTGGAATCACGTCGCTAGCGCAAATGGCGGTTGAATTACAGGAAGTTGGTTTAAGCTAGTCACTCTGTATCGCCAGCAATACGCTCGGTGTTAGAGGTTTCATTTTTATGCCGGTGGTGTTATTTCATTTCTGCTGTGTTTATCTGCCACATCTTGAAAGCCAGTCCGTGAAAAATAATGCTTACATTAAACCGATCTGTGGCGCAAAAAAGGTTGGAGACCCCTGCAATAGCATCAGTACAGCTGGATTCTGATTTGGTGGAGGTTTGTGTTGAGTGCTTTCTAGTTTTGGATCCTAAAACATGTGACTATCCAAAAACAATGACTGAAACATGCATAAATGCTGCCATAGTAAACGTCTGACACCACTGAAGATATTTCTTTGATGATTCCTACATCTTGAGTAACTAAGTTTGTGGTTGGTTTTTGGTTTCAGGGTAAAGATTAAAGTTAGGATTAGTATTATGTTGGGGCCACAGTTAAAATAAACGAGCAGATAAGTGTGAGGGAATGGGTTTGTGTGTAGTGACAGTGAGAATGTGGTTGAGACAACAGGTAGGGGGTTTTACCCTCAGGACTTTCTGAACATCTGTCAGCTCAGATATCAAAGGTGACCACATCAGTCCACGCACATGTCACCTGTAGGCATCTCATTCTATAAGGAGAAAAGGAAGATGGCCGCTCCCGTGTATGGGAGATACTTAATAATAATACAACACGTAGGTCGAGTTGGATCGTCTGAGACACGCTTTGCTAGAAACTTGGCTGTTAACAAAAAAGGGGAATCCATCTTTCTCCTGTATCTGCTGTGAATGAGACAAGAAGAAACACAACAGTCCTTTAATTAAAATAAATAAATAAATTCCTGCTGTTTCATGGAGGTGAAGTAAAGAAAAAAATGAATGACAGTGGTATAAAAATACAACCTCTCTGCTGCGCCTCTCTGCAAATGAGATAATAGCCTTAATGCCGACTAACAAGAATCCACTCAGGTGGTATAAACCTCTGCTCCAAGGAATATGTTTTAAGTAAATTTGACTCGACTCGGCTGTAGTTACATAGTTTTATCAGTAATGGTCTTAATGGTGAGAGGCCCCAGATCTTAATCTGATAGACTCACTAAGCCAGCTGCAAATTGGATCAGTGTGACTTGTTTTCCAGATTTAATATAAATGTGTAGATAATTTTTTTAGACGCCCATCTGACCGTCACAACATGTGTATTTACTTTGGTAAAAACAATAATTCAGTAGCCAGACACTCACATGCTAACTGCAGTTTTACAGTTTATTTGATTAAGATTTTACATTTAAGATGAAGGTTTTAGTTTCTCATTTCTCACAAAAACAGCACTTATGATGAAGCCCTGTCTCATGTTTCAGATGAGTTGCTAGCACATCATGCTAACCCATTTCCCCTTAACATAACTCACTTGGTTTTATTTAAATGACCGTTGAAGGCCAAACCAGACAGACCTGTAGACCCGCATATATTTCACTAAAAGACTAATCACGAGAAACACGTTTGCAAAAATGTGTTTATTCCTTCTCATTAATATTCTCACAACCCCTTTGTGTTGTGATCCTATAGCAGGTCGACCGCTGAGTTGTAAACCACTGAACTAAACTAGCTAACAACACTGTAAAGCAGCTCCAACAAATATACAGAGGCATCTAATAAAATCATATGTACTGTATTTTCCGGACTATAAGCCGCTACTTTTTCCGACGCTTTGAACTTAAACACCGGTGTTTCTCATGTATCGGCGGCATGAAGCTTGTTAGCTTTTTACAAGCTAGCAAGCTCCGTGCCGCCGATACATTTAGCCTCGTCACATCAGACCCAGTCAGAGTGGACCACATGAAACTGTTTGAATAAGTTCAATAGTGGCTTATAGACAGGTGCACTCAATAGTCTGAAAACTATGGTAAGTAAATGTGATTGAAGTTTGATCGAAAAATAAAAACAAACTGAAATTTTTCTTGGTTGTTTTCTTGGTTAACAGTGTTAAGTAAATGAAGACTAGCGATGTGATCTAAAAGGATAAAAAACCACATTTTTTTCCCACTTGATTTTAGGAGTCGGAGAGACAAACAAACAAACAAAAAAACCTGAGAAAGCATGATTCTGGGTCTATAAATGTGTTTTGTGGTCAGAAGCTCATCTCATGGTGCTGGACGAGTCAGGAGATCTGAGGGTCGAAGTCGGGTCACACTGAGAATAGAACAGAACAGAGCTGGATCTTGTTAGCATTTCTCATCCTACACCGTCTCCCTCTCTCACTCTGTCTCTGTTTTATCTATTGATCACCCTGTCTGTCAGTTGATCTGCAGATCAGCAGTCGACCTTTATGCTCGTCACTCTCCTGCTGAACCTTCTCATCCGTCTCATCCCATCTCTGTCATGCAGGCACTAATCGTATCAGCCACGTCATCCAAGGAGCTCACGAGGGCAGCATCTTTGCTCTGTGCATGCTGAGGAACGGCACCCTGGTGTCTGGGGGTAAGGACCGCAGGCTGGTTTCGTGGGACAGCAGCTACCAGCAGATACAAACGGTGGAGGTGAGAAACCAAAGCACTCTCAGGCTACGTTCATGAAAAATTCAAATAAAATTTATAAATCGCACATCGGTTTTAGAGATGAGATGCATCAATCAGGCTGTTAAAAGTAATTTGTGGTTTTTAATGTTCAGCTGTATGAGCTCTACAGCATCCTAATGATCTACTAGAGACACACTAAGCTCCATATCCAGTCCCTTTTTTTAAAGTAGGCCTTGGTCTGTTATATCAGCCAGAAATCGCACTCCTGCTCGAGGCAGCAGACTCTGCATTCTGAATACTGCATCGCATCATAAATATTACAGAAGATGAGATGGATTAGTGCTCTCAATGAGATTCATGGATATTTATGGCGATGAGACTTATGGGCTCACTTATGTCTGATTTGCTCCGAGGAGACCACAGGCAGTCAAAGATGAGTTGATGTTTATGGGGGCGAACTCCAAGTAAACAGCTGGTTTATGTGGATACTCTGCAGGTGCCTGAGCTGTTTGGACCCATCAGGACCATAGCAGAGGGAAGAGGGGAGACGGTGCTCATCGGGACCACCAAGAACTTTGTCCTTCAAGGCAGTTTGGAGGGAGAGTTCATGTCCATTACACAGGTAGATACAACAGTTTAGAGCATTATTTCTGTTTCCCTGCAAAGTAGTGCGTCTATCTTTCTTTTTACTGACCATTTATGCACAAGTTTGTTCAGTCTATGTTAAAAATTGAGGAAAAAAATGTGCATCACAATTTTTCTGAGTTCAAGAACATGTTTTGCTTTGTCTGAACAGTTCACAATCAAAAAGAAATAACAGAAATGCAAGAAATCCCAAGTTTGAAAAGCTGGAACCAGAGAGTGTTTGGCAGTTTTGGATAAAACAGTAAATACATGAGCAAATTAGTTGTTGATTAATTTTCTCTTCATCCACAAAGTACTGAATTTATTAAAGTTGCAGTTGAATTGCAGCTGTTTTCATAGAGCTGTATAAAAACTGTCACAGATTTTTTAGTTTTTTTAAATTAATAGAGAGAAAGTAAATTGTTGTTGTAAGAAATAAATGTGTCTCTCCAGGGCCACACTGATGAGCTGTGGGGTCTGGCTGTCCATCCCTGGAAGCCTCAGTTCCTGACCTGCGGATATGACCGGCAGGTCTGTCTGTGGGACTCCAGCTCCCATCAGCTCATCTGGACCAAGAGCATGGAAGTAAGTTTAGTCAACACTGCCCCCTGGGCTCAGTCAGGGGAATTACAGAGCACACAACAGATGACTGATCAACCACTATTTTATTAGTGTTCATGTCTTAAAGAAACAACAGGAGCTCTACAGAAGTAATACGACTCTTTTTACAACAGTTTGGTTACTAATAAACTTTCTCTTTGTTTTTGAAGTGAAAAATTCCTTCACGACATGTTTTATGACACATGCTCTGCTTTAAACAGTAATTTGTGGCTGAGTTTAATTATCTCCTTTAAAACCAATCTTGAAATTGCATCCGTTTTCTCACAGAAAAATCCTCAATCATGTGCATCATAGGCAGATATCTTTTACCAAATTTAAAGGCTTGACACAAGATACTCCTCTGAAATGTCCATTATCATTGATTTGTGCAATGTAGACTACTTATTTCTATGTCACACTTGTGTAAGTTTGACCATGATTAGCTCCAACCTATCTGAGATGTCACAAAATCCTGCTCATATGCAGATACTTGAATTTAATGAGCACAAAGAAAGTTTTTCCCTTTGAGAGATAAATGTGATACGAGCCTCCTGGTGATCTGTGTGCCTTCCAGACATTTATGAATTTAAACATCTTCCTCTTATTTTTCCGACAGGATGCTGCCCAATCAGCTGGCTTCCACCCGTCTGGAGCTGTGGTCGCCATAGGAACCCAGACTGGCAGGTACATGCCCCACCATCAAACAGCATGTAGTGGCGATTGAGTTAAGAATTTTATTTATTATTGAATTGGATGCATAACCATATTGTTGAACAATCTGTCGTCAATCCTCCAGGTGGCTGGTACTGGACACTGACTCTAAGGATTTAGTCACAGTGCACACAGATGGGAATGAGCAGCTGTCTGTGATGCGCTATGGACCAGGTGAGTTGGTAAATACTGACAGTGAGAGTCCCCAGAGTGTTGGACTCACGTTCTGTTTTCCCTTCCTGTGACTGGAAATTTGGAGCACAGCATGAATCCACAGGGACTGGAAAATAATACATGTATTTACTCTAGTGGACGGATGATTGTAGGTCATAGGGAGTAATAAAAATCACTAACAATAAAAGCCATTTAACACCAAACCCACTATTAAAAATCAATGTGTTTTTAATTTATCTGTTTATTCCACTTAAAATATTCTGTTGTGTGTGTGGAGATTTGTTTGATTCCTATTGGAGTCTATTTTTAAATATGTTATACTTGTCATATCAAGTGTAACACATACTGTATGTCCAACTAATACAATCTAATTGATATGATATTTCTGTTACACCAGGTTCTTCATGATTTTAAGTCTGTGTATGGTTTGCACAGTAATTTGAGACATGTGTCATGTGGCTCCTCCAAGTCTCTCTGTGTATGTATCATGTGTCTCAGAGTAGTTTGCCAACTTAAAAAGGATCTCCCCTGTAAATCATGTCTATCCTAGGAAGAGAGGTGATGCTTTAAGTATTTGAAATATGCAACTCATAGAGTATAATAGCCTGAAGAGACCATCCCCAACTTTGTCAGACTCTGCATGTGGTACTGGATCCATTATTAAATGTTGGACCAACAAGACGATGCTTCATCTCTCACAGTCTTCACCATGGGGAAACTCCAGTTCACACTTACACTAGTTAATAAGTCACCATCTCCAAACATTTATGATGTTTCATTATCAGTGATGTTCCTGTTTTCTTTTATCTTATTTAGATGGTAACTTCCTGGCCATCGGTTCCCACGACAACTACATCTATGTCTACGCTGTGGCAGAAAATGGGAGAAAGTACAGTCGAGTGGGGAAGTGCTCGGTGAGCTTTTATGCATTTATAATCCCCCTCATTCATGGCTTCTTTGAGTTCTTCAAACGTACATTTAGTTTTCTCCTCGGCTCTGTGCTTCGCTCTCTGCTGTCTCACTGTGGGCTCATAGAGATGCTGCGAAAGGATAAATGACAACTAGCTGAGTCATACACCGCTGTGTACGTAGAGCAGCATTTCTAGGATTATTTCTGGTTCTTGAAAAACCACAGTGCTCCCACTCTGGAAATACTGTATACTGTGTTACTGTGCTGCTGGGTATCTGTAGGAGGAAAGTCTCAAGCTTCTCTATTACATCTCAGGGTCACTCCAGTTTCATCACCCATCTGGACTGGTCAGTGGATTCCCAGTACCTGGTGTCCAATTCAGGCGACTATGAGATACTGTACTGTAAGTGTAATCCCTGTGCTCTGTGTCCTTTCACTGCCTTTGTTGTTATGTTACATACTTTGTTTTTATAGTTGCTTTAAAATGCTGCAATGTTACAAAATTTGCAAATCAGACTCATCCTTTGTTGTTGTTTTTTTACTTCATGACCTGTGTGTATCTGCCTTTTATAAAATTATGAGGCAGTAAAATATCAAAGAATATTCCCATTATGTCTACATTTTCTTTGACAGCTATTGGAAGTTAACATGTCTTGACTGAGGCTGATATTTGCTGTGAGCAGGTGTTGAAAGTCTATTTAAAACAACATAGCCAGCTCCCTCCTATGAGTAACAGGACCCTTCATGAACAAGCTATTTTCTGTAGAAACTGGAACAGTCTGGTTGTTCCACACATTTTTGTATTTGAGTAGTACTTTACAGGATGTAGTTGGAAAAACATGATGACTGTACATTAGAAAATGGATGAAGCTAACGTGATGTCACCAATTGTTCTCTGGACTCTCTTGAAGCCATGAGTTTGTCATTTGTTTTTTTGGAGCCAGAAGTGACCTTATTTGGATATTAAGGGGGGAGTAAGAGGACGGGTCTGACCCCTGAACCCAAAAACACTTCCCAATATATATGAGACTAGAGTTCACCAGTGAACAAGACTGCAAACCTAACATCTACTTAATGATGAAATGATTTTCAGGTGAACCACCAGATCTCTAATAAGAAGAGTTGACTGTAGCTAATGGCACCATCACCACCATCATGATTGATAATGAGTTGTTTTTTTCATTGAAGTCAATTGGAGCCAGCATCTAGTGTCCATCTGTGGTATTGCACTTTTCTGCATCTTTTGTATTGGCCTCATTTTTGAGACATGGTTGCTACATCCAATTTTTACACCGTCAATATGTGCTCATTTGTGCACCAATTAGTTTTCAGGAGTTTTAAGTTACTCCACCCTGATACCAATTTGTGTATCTGCTTTGTTTTCCCAGGGATCCCTTCAGTGTGTAAACAGGTTGTGAGCGTGGAGACCACCAGAGATATCGAGTGGATCACCTACACCTGCACACTGGGCTTCCAGGTGTTTGGTAAGCGAGGCCTCCTTTCCTTTCCTGTTTAGATGTGTGTTGGTGTTTTACTGTCCATTCAACAGATGTTCCCTCTGCCCTCTGCTCCTCAGGTCTGTGGCCAGATGGCTCAGATGGCACTGACATTAATGCAGTGTGCAGGTCTAATGATAAGAGCCTCCTGGTTACCGGAGACGACTTTGGGAAGGTCCACCTCTTCTCATACCCCTGCTCACAGTTCAGGGTGAGATGCTGTGCACTGTCATGTAAACATCTCAGCAATGCAATGGTGAAAGTTTGAGTCGCAGCGCATTGAAGGATGATGGAAACGTTTCTCTTTTGTGTTTCCGTTGTAGGCTCCCAGTCATTTTTACGGAGGCCACAGCAGCCACGTAACCAATGTGACCTTCCTGTATGACGACAGCTACCTGGTGTCGACCGGTGGGAAGGACATGAGCGTGATGCAGTGGAGGATAGTCTGAGCAAGCAGACAGAAAGAGACACTGTCAGCTTCTTACTGCTGCTGGGGGCTGATCCCCAGCTGAAGCCAACTGAACTGAACTGAACTGAACTGCACTAAACTGAACCGAACCAAACTTAAACGAACTCTTAAAAAAAACAAGAAGTGGATCTGGATGAACTGATGTAATTTGATCGAAGAGAAGCTTGTGTCCTGAGGTTTCCTCCCTGATCTGCTCACAGATCCCAAATGAGATGAACTGTTGAAGGTGTAATATGCAGCTGCTTGAAATACAAAAAAATCTTCCTTTTTCTTCTTTTTTTTCTTCACACTACATGTAAAAAAAAAAAAAAAACCAACCTCCCTCATGTACTGTAGCCTTGTCATGAACGACACGAGATAAAACAAATCCAAATGGATCAAATCCAACCCGACAGAACCAAAGGCTCTGACTTAATGACTGCATTTGTACAGTTTGGCTTTCACTGTTCTTGTATAGTGCACACTCCTGCCACAGATAATGGACTGAAGAGGTTTGTTTTGCTGCGTGTGTCAGAGCCGATCCAGACTGAACATCATCGAGCATCGCAACAAAAACAAACTTTGTACGCAGAGGAAGTACAGTGTGATTTTCTAATTGTTGAACTTTCTTTAATTTTGTATTTAACAACTCAGGAAAGCGCTAGTGAAGCAAGACTCTTCCCTGTTTTTAACATATCAGAGCCTCCAGAACATCTCACTATAATATTCAAAAAGGTATCAACAACGGTTAATATTTGTTTCAGCCATTGTTGATTTGTTTGCTCTTGTGTGTGCAAACTACCTACACCGTCTAGGAAACGCTGAATTTGGAGGACAGAATAAATCGATACAGCGACAAGAGCACTGTAGAGATGTTACCCACTATTTAAAACTATGGTAATTTGAAAATAAATTACATTATTATTGATTTATAGCCAAATAATCTGAAGATATTCCAAGTGTTTGTGCTTCCAGATCCTAAGAAAAAGACACCTTTCCTATTATTTATTGATTATAGGATAAATCCTTCACTGCCAGTTTCATTTTCTTTCCCTGTTTAGTTCCAATGTACCAAGAGGCTTAAGGAAGATGTGGGTAATATCACACTATTTGAAACTGTTTTAGATTTTCTTTTTAGGATGTCATATGCTTGTTTTATTATGCCTCGAGTGCAAAGATTTATCCCAATCAAGCATATTCTGAGTTTTCAATGATGTGAAGCCCTTTTAAAAATCTGTCTTTCTACATTTTATTGCACCAAGATGAGTTGTGAAGGGGAAGGACGAGACCATTACACTGTAAAACTGTCTGATGTGCTCCTCAGCTGTGCACCATCAGTCACTGGCGAGATATTTAACTCGACTGAACCCTCTTGAGGTGTTTTGTTTCTCTCTATAATGCACTGCTTCTGCCTGATGAACATACAGCAGGTTTATTAAGCTAATTACCATTCAGCATTTACTGGAGCATCTCATAAACTAATGCCCGCTCTCGGCTTTGAAAAGCTGTGCACCGCATCCGTTCAGGTGTATGGTTACGGTCACACTCTAGGAAGCTGAGCTCACACACACACACACACACACACACACACACACGCATGAATAAATATGATTTCTTTAAAGTGATATTTGATTGGGGTTGAGCAGATTTTCGTGTGAACATTTAAACTGCCATTGATGTGAGGTGAGTTGGTGTGAAATCCTGAAGGTTGGTTGTTTGTTGGAGTTGAAATCTAACCGCAGTGATTTAAAGTCGCCACTCTACAGAGTGAATGTAACATGACTTGTCTTACCACTAAACACTTGGGGCTGTAGAATACCATTGAACACTTGACATCTGTCTAAAAGTAAATGAAACATGAAATTCCTGTGACGCAGTGTCTTATATTCTCCTCCTTTTGTGTCTCTATCTTTGGGGATAATGAGTTTTTTTGCCATTAAAATGAATTTATTGCTACAGATATGGACCACCAGAGCACTACAGGCCTACTGGTGGTGTGACGGGTGGGGTTGGGGGGTGTCAGTGGGCGCGCATGTGTGCGTCTTGGCCGCAGGTGGGCAGCATCGAGCCG
>OOFC01013910.1:0-10000 GCA_900323345.1 Pseudochromis fuscus | reverse complement strand
GCAGGGAGGCGGGACTCTCTGTAATGGAAACAGACCAGCGTCGAATAGAGCTGGTCCCATAAGTCCAGTATGTGTCGATTCAACCTTCAAGTGGGCTGTGCATATTAAATTCAAATGTTTGGCTTACACTGCCATTTTCCTTCCTTCATTGCCTCCACAGTGAAAGCTGTTTGGACTCGCAGCACAGAAACTTCTAAACGTCAAGGTGCCCTTGTCATGCAAAGTTTTCTGGATTTTAAAGAGTCAAACCTTAATTTCTCAAGGACTAAAGCACTGCAGGAGGAGCTGTTAGACTCCTCAGAGACCGCCGGTTAATGATGTCAAAATACTGATCCTTCCCTCTGCAGACGAGGTGTGAGATCTTAGATCCGACGCCTCTTTTTGAAGTGAAATGTATTCCAAGCCGGGAGTGCAGGATACAAGCCGGGGAGCTTATTTACCCAGATTTTCACACCGCCATGCATCTGCTGCTCGTACCGCTGCTCCCTCATCGCTGCTTCCTGCATGTGACTGTGTGTATGTTGGGATTAATGAATCCCTCCTGGTTGGATTCACCAGCTTTTTCTTCCCCCTCTCTCTCTCTCTCTCTGTGTTTTTCTGTGGCAGGCCCGGATCGTCCCCTCAGCTCTCACATGACGACACACACACTCGGATTGAGCACTACGCCAACCGGTAACACACTGCCTGCATTCAGCGGCGTCTCCTCGCAGCGTGCACTCACACTGTTGCAAACAGGACGCGGTGAAGCAAGGCTCCGCTTTTTTTATTTTTCCTTTACGCAGTTCCTGCCTCTGTCCTCGGCCCTACGAGCGCTGCAGATAATGGCTCCTCCAGAGAGCGCCCTCCCTCCCAGACACCAGTTTTGATTGATATGATTTGGAATAATAAATTTGGAGAGCATGCTAACGGAGGGCCTGCCGTCCCCTCCTCGCTGTGCTCATGCAGCCGTTAACTCACCGGGGATCAGTTGCCCTAATTCTTTTACTGACGCAGTTGTGGGGAACTTTCGGTCAACGTTTTCCTCATCAATCCTCTTAGTAAATCTTAAAGCTGATCATTAAAGAGCTTTTTGGTATTTAAAAGCGATTAGTCACAAATTAAGGGCCGATTATTCACGGCGCAGGAATAGATGTCTACATGAACTTGGAGCAAGATTTTTTTCTTCCTTCTCCTGTTTGCAACCCAGTGAATGTGACTTCAGTGATTCAGCCTGATTGATGCTGTGAAACATTACGCTGATGATGTGATCGTACCTTCAGACATCTGTCATATACAGTGGGTCCAAAGATCACCTGATTGTGTTTATGTTGTTCATACAAGGTGAGTTAAAGGTGCAGGAAACTTGACTGAGACTTAATTTCTCCAGGATTTAAATGTACAACCGTCTGTATGCAAACTATTACCAAACTATCTTATCTGAAAACCAGTGAAAAAAAGAGGCGTGGCTTCATTTCCTTACATTGAGAAGGTGTTCGGCCTCTGTTTGAGGTCAGCTGTGTTAGAGGCAGGACTTTTTTTCTAGTTTCCTCTTTGATGGTTTAAATGGTAAATGGATGGATACATGCTGTTCCAGCCATTCAGACACCAGTGGCCACAGAGCTGCCACACGAGGCATCAGCCACCATCAGAAACAACTTAGGGTTCAGTGTCCTGCTCAAGGGCACTTGGACATGTGGAGCCGGGGATCGAACCCATCGTTTGGATGATTTAAAAGATCAGGATCAAAACATTAAAGTTAGTCTGTTAATATAACCTCAAAAAATCCTGTAACTGTTTCAAAATAAAAGCTCTCTACCCAGATTTCTGTGGACTGAAACACTGGGCTTTTATTCTGAAGACATATTATGTTTAGTTTATTCACCCTTGTTGTTTTCTGGGCCCAGCCTCTAAGTACAAGACCAGATTATTTCCCAGTTCAATTCAGTTTAGTCCAGGAATGACTCTGTCAATAGAAAGTCTTTGGTTTCTATCAGACACTGTTGGTGACCTCTTAATCAGACCAACAAATAACAGACAACAGTGTATTTGACTTGGGTCTGATTCTTGTGATCAGTAAAGCAGCTCTGAGAGACTGTCCACCAGATCCTCTGGTTGAGCCTCTCTCCATGAATTCTTCAGAAAATAAAAGATGTAAATACATCCCTGCAGCAAATGGCACAGGAAACAAATGTCTGCAAATGTTAATGCTCTGTTGCTTTATGTTTCATGAACTTTAAAAGAACGGTTCATTTGTTAATGTGTGTTTGCTGCAGGGTTGTGTTGAATACTTTTCACCCTCAGAGGACTTACAGAAAACATCAGATCACTAAAAGTAACAATCACTTCCTCTGACTGTGCGGGGACGGACGTTATGATTAGATGCAAAACAAATCAAACCGGCCACAGAAATAATGACGACGCTTCAAAGCTCCACACACAACAAACCCTCGTCTGAGGCTGTCACGCTGTAAAGGTGAGCTATACTGATCCTAAATGTGTCTAAAAATACACTGTAATGTACACAGCAGGGACGCTGTCTCCTGGTTATTCATGTCCAGCATCTGTCCACCGTGCTAACTTCTCCAAGTTTCCTGCATCTTTAACAGCATCTGAGTCAACATCAGTATTCTGTCATTACATGACATGATCCTCCTTCACTGTGATGACTGTATATGACAGTGTTTAAATGACTTGTTTGCATGATTATACTGAAATGAAGGCTGGGATACCTTGACAAACTCTATCAAAGTGTCTTCATGTTGGACCGTTTCCACTGCAGGAACTAACTGACCCACCACTGACCACGTACTGACCACCCCCTGAGCAGAGGGGGCGGGGTTTTGATAAGTAGATGAATATTGTTGCACATATGGTTGATAAAGGCAGGTTTTAACATTTAAAACAAGGCTTTTAGTGGCAACCACCAGTGTCTAGTCTCTAGAAATCCCTCTAGAGATTGTTGCAGTGACATACTGAACACAAAGTCTCACATTTTTATTCAGCAAGGTCAGAAGTGTGTTACTTTTTAAATGACGCACATCTGAAGCCTGTCGATCTTTCGATTAGGCATGACTAAAGCGTTTGACCTTTTTATGACACACTTTACAAGTGTGTTTCTTTTTTCACAGATGTTTGTCTGAAGTATTTTTCAATGACCAACACATGTGGCCTTTATCGACCTGGTTCTGAAGCACGTTGCTTTTTAAATGACGTGCATATGAAGTGTCACATTTTTATTGACCAAGGTCCAAAACGCATCATCTTCTGAGGGACAGTTTGTCAAAAGATCTTGATTTGCTGAGACTTTGAAAGTGGAGCCTCATGATTTGAAGGCAGAAGGTGTCAGAAACCTTCAGTGTCGGCTCTTACTAACATTGTGGAGGATTCATAAAGGATGCATTGTTGACTGGGTTTGTGCGACAACTAAGTTTTCTCCTAGTGATCATAAATTACATCTGTTTGCCTTTTCAATGACGCATGTTGGATCCTCAGCAGAATGACCTCCTGTGGCCTTCAGCCTGAGGTGAAATATCTCGGTTATGGGTCATTAAGTTCCTGTGGTGGAAATAGCAGCTAGTAACAGTCCTTACAGCTCATTGGTCTAAATGCTGAATGTGCTGACACACAGTCAGGTAATAATGAAGATGATGAACGCTGTAAGGCTCCACTCTGAAATGTCAAGATATTCTGTTGCATACAGTGAGGACTTGAAGTTTTACACATGACAAAGTGATGCATTTACTTTTTGGTGAATAAGCTTTCTGCAGTGGGAGTCCAGTATTATATGGATATGTCAGTGCATCTGAGATGTTGCTTGTACCACCCAGTGTGCCAGCATGTGTGCTCTAAAACCTCCTCAGTCCTGACCTCAGAGGGGATGGGCAGCCATCGGTGTGGATGTTGTGCCACACGGAGTCAAATCAGAGCTTATTCACCAAAACACTTGAGTTTTCTTCAGTTTGCAGTGATGCTAACTGCTCCCACCAACCCACCGCTGAGGGACAAGAAGCAGTCAAATCAATCAAACAATGAGTCAATCAGGCAGTCGATCATTCGGCCGTTTACCCAGTCAGTCGGGCACAGTTGGCATTCCTCAGTGTAGGCAGCGTGAGGTCTGAGCCACAGGCCGAGTATTTGATCCCTGCCAGAGAGTGTTTGACACCGCTCACTGTTGCCTGGGGCTAACTCGCACACCCACAAGCACACACCAACACATGCTGACGGACACACACATGCTGAATCACTCCCCCCTCCGGGCCCTGTGCTCTCAGCCTCTGTCGCGTCCAGATCTGCCGGATCCCAGATACCATCCAGCAGTAGATTAAAGGAAGGCGGCAGGGCGAAGAAGCAACATAATTAAGCCTTGAGTGAGCTGATGGCTCCCAGGCCGCGAGGTTATCTCTTGTTTCTGTAGTGAGCAGCAGCTTATGAGTACAAATACACCGGCCTGGGCAGATGCCAGTCTGTCACAGTCCGTCTGCTTAAACGCTCACTGCCAAGCACTCAGCTTTTTTTATTTGAGCGCTGATAAAGCCTCAAAATCTCTTTACTTTTCAGGCAGATGCTCCAACCACCAGGAAACTGATCTAGTGGAGATAGCGTCAGGGCAATTTAAATCTTTGGCTTTTCGCTCAGAGCTATTTTATCAGGATGGATCTGTTAGAGAAGCCACAGCCTGGAGGTTTGTTGACATCACTCGTATTAATGGGCAGACACAGGTTTCTATGACAACAGTACCAGGGGTTTCTTCTCATGTTACAAATAACACATAGTTGTGATTGACATTTCAACATTTAACAGCAGAAACAACGTGCCCGTTGCCCTTGGTGACCCTCAGATCGTACAGTGAACAGTTTCCATGGGAACCACCTTCTGCTGAACATGTAGTCTTCATAAAAGTGTTAACAGTGAAGCATCTGAGTTATGTTGATTAACAGGAATGAAACAAAATGTCACCTTTCTTGTCAGAGTGTGGTGACAGACGTGTCAAACACTCTGCAAATATAACAATAAGTGTCTGCAGGAAACCTTCAATCTTCTGCAAGCAACTGGAAGGACTTGAAGTCATATTTCAACATTTTGGGAAAGACAATTATTCAGTCATCAAAATGCTGTAAGGTCTGTACACTGAATATGGAGCTCTTGCTGGTGGATGATAAGTTGTTAGCATTAGCAATCAGAGAGGGAAACTTGTCTGATTTGAAAATGATTCAAATTGAATATATGTAAAAGTAAAAACAACCACATGAAGTCTTGGTACCATCTTGCATGAAGATTTGTCATTAGAAATAGCTAGGTTAGTTTCCCCTTGTTTCCTTCTTCATGCTAAGCTAAGCTAATTGACTGCTGGCTTCAGCTTCATATTTAGCAGAACAAACAGCAGATATTCTACAGATTTCTGATTACTCAGAAGATCTGTGTTACTCTCGTGTCTGGTGGTCACCTGCTGAGGTAGAGTCAAGAGGCGAATAGCGTAGCTTAGCATGAAGACAGGAAATCAGCTAGCATGAGTTACTGATAATAACTAAGACTAAAGCAGAAACCAATATAAAAACAAAGGCATCAAAACAACTTTTTCAGCTTCTCTATCAGCTTTGGAAACAGGTATGCTAGTTTCAACCTTTGTATGCTAGCATCAGATAATTAGCTGCTGTCTCAAGCTTCATATTTAGCATACAGACATGACTGTGAATAGTTTCGCTAGGCTAGGCTAATCAACTCCTGTTAGCTCCATCAGTAATCCACAGACATCAGTCTGCTCATGTAAACAACACATTCAAAATTCAAATGTAAGAAAATCATTTTTATATGAAACCTATGTCTGTCCATTTAGATGTTAATTTAAATAATAAATTATATTTCTCCTCTTCCCACTTATTCCCACAGTGTTATTGCAGTGTGACTAATGCACTCGAAATTCAGCCAATGTCTACTTTAAATCACAGTTACAAGGGCAGATATACAAGAGAGTCACATTAAATTGAAACCCAATTAGTAGTATTATATGTTAGAGGTCTGCCAATTGCCACTTTTATAAGGCTGTTTTCAGGGCAATATAAGCAGCTTGTATAAAGTACACAGAGGCCAGAAGTGAAGGAGGGTGAGATGTAAACACTATAAAATCAAAGTGTCAGGGCAGCAGAGGGAGGGAGGCTCAGTGTGTGGGTGTCTAACATTTCATCTGTTACACACAAAATGACAAACAAAAACCAAACTCTGCATTATTGCTGCTGCACAGTGAACCCACAGGCTCCAGGTCTCACTGCCCTCCCATCACAACAACAGACACGTTTCCAACTCAGATGGTGCCTGAAGTCAGTTAGTGCAGTAAAATAAGTGTTTTCTTATCAAAGTGCGGATCAGCTGCTGCTCTGAATACCCAGTGACAGCATCAGGATCTGTTGAGAGGTGGACCTCCCTCTCATCTGCTAATTGCTCAGCCGTTTGGTTTTGGGACTGACTGCTCTGTTTCTTCCCCCTCCGCAGGTTAGCAGAAATGGAGAATCGTAATGGCTCTTATCTGAATGACAGTATCTCACCCAATGAGAGCATGTGAGAACCGCTTTTTGTTTGTTTGTTTTTGTTTTTTGCCAAACCCCCTCCTCACTCACCGATTGGCTCGCTGTGTGTGACCCGGCTCTGTCTCCTGTGTTTCCATTGGCTGGTTGTGATACATGTCTGTGTTGAGTATTCTGAATTTCAGCTCATGTTATGGTTTTATTCTTGTTGTTTTGCATCATCATATCCTACATAAATACAGCTGTAGTGGGCGGATTATTACTACCATGTTGTTCATGTTGTCTTTAGGATTAAGATTTGCTCTGGGAACTGTAAACAAGTTATCACATTTACTGCAAAAAAGTACATTAGTGTCAGCATACATCTTTAAACTCATCTCTACAACCATGCATTAGCTCCCTCTGACTCTCAGAAATGGATTTACAGAGACATGTGGTTATTTTCTCAAAGAATCTTTTGCAGGGAGCAGAGAGAGGAACAGAAAAGTCAGAATCAGAGTCAGGATTAATATTTCAGCCCTGCTTTTCTCCATTTCTCTATTTATTTTTTACTACCACTAAGTGTCTTCTAATAGGACGCTCACATCCATAAATCCAACTTACTGTACATTTGTCCCATCAGTCCAAATCATTTTGTGTCATCGCCTGCAGCCCGCCATGTCTCCAACTCAGCAGTGTCCAACCATTATTTGATGTTATTGACAATTTGAAGTCATTTCCACAGCTTCAGTTTGAAAGCTCTGCTGGTAACTTGTAGTGTTCATGTCACAGAGACTAGATTAAAGTGGAGCTTCTTAGATTTCACATCAAGCTTTTATAAAGTTTTTAAAGTTGAAGTCACAGAGGCTGACCCCCAGGCTTTCTGCTGTAACGCTGAAGAGTCTGTCCTGATGACATCACTATGACATCATCAGGGTTAATTTAGCTTACTACTGATACTGTTTTAGCAGTACTTACTGTAGTGTACTGAGCCTCCTATTTATATGGTTGTGTGATAACTTCATTAAATTTAAAGTGACTTCATGCACACAACAGAAGTGTCCACATATTTATGGACATGAGCTTGCGTGCGTTCAGATCTCCCTCCAGAGCAGTGAAGTTTAAAGCTCGTCATGTGTAACAGAATCAGGTGGATTTTGACCTGCGAGATCAACCTGTAATTAAAACTGTGAAGTTGTGGAGCAGCTCCAGTGTAACACGTAAACACAACTGGTACGATGCAGCTCAGTTGATGAAGCGAAATAGATGAGCGGCGAGCGTCTAGAGGCTATTTTAAAGCAGCGCTGAGAGAGCTCCACTCTCTGCCCATAATGAGTTTTACTTTCAAGTCAGCAGTCATGTTGAAGGGGATTTGTTGTTTTCAAACTGCAGCTCCTTTAGTATTCAGAAAGGCACATTGGCTGAGCTGAAAGCGGCGCGGCGAACGCAGCGGCATCTAAATACCTGGCCTAATTAAAATCCTCCCAAACACTGCGGGCCGCGTGGCTCATCGCTCAGAGCTGGCAGAGGGTGGCCAATTGACTCGCTTCGAAATCCAGCGCTCCAAACAGAGTTCAGGACGGATGTGTGGAGGAACAACAGCTCTGGTCCTCTCTCTGTCCCCGCCGTGCTTTAGATTCTTCTTCTGTGGTGCAGTCCTGCTCCGCTGCTGCTCCTTCATTCACTTACTGATTTTCTTTTTCTCCATTTCCCTGTGTATGTGTATGTGTGTGTGTGTGTGTGTGTGTGTGTGTGTGTGTGTGTGTGTGTGTGTGTGTGTATGTGTGCGTGTGTACATGCACTGGCGTCTCTGTGACTATATGACTGTGCGTGCCCATCACCGGTGGGTGTGTTTGATGTGTGTGTGTCTGCAGCGATGACGAGCACATGTTGATCCAGCACTACTGCCAGTCTCTGAACCAAGGCTCTCCTCTCAGCCAGCCCCGCAGCCCCGCCCAGATCCTCATCTCCATGGAAACGGAGGAAAAGGGAGAGCTGGAGAGGGTCCTCAATGACCTGGAGCAGGAGAACAGGTCAGGGACCAGACCCAGCTTTCTGGTATTACCATCACGTCATCAGAGCTCAGCCTCAGATTCAACAGAAACTCTTGGAAACGTGTCACATGAGAACTTCCTGGATAATGTTTCACTGCAGTCATGCTCTGTGGCCCAAATACATGTCACACATTGAAACTAGAAAGCACTCAGAGAGCACAAACCTCCACCAAGGTGTGATCCAGCTGAACTGATGCTGTACACTGAACACTGCTGCCCTCTGGTGGTCTCTATCTTTCAGCTTTCTCCCATTAAAACTGATTTTTAAGGTTTTCTTGTCTTTTTTTTCGGGACAGGATCCCCATCCCTAGAAGTATCTCGTCAAAAAAAATCATCAACATCCATGCAGTAATTGTTCTGTATTGTTATAAACAAACATACATGACCTCCTTGGTGGAGGTAAAACTGCAGGGGTGGAAAAAACTAGATAAACTTCACCTGATGCAAACACTACCCTCTTTTTTAACTGTTTATTTTGCTTTTTTAAAATGAAAAATTGGCCCCTAAAGAGGAACAGACCACCAGGCAGACACAAGAAGAGACGGTCGGTGTCAGATGCCCATTGGGGAGAAGAGTGATCTGAAAATATTCAACTTTAACACAATCTGTCGAGTAAACATTCAGTTGTCACGTTGTATTTTCTTATTGTTTAGACACTACATCATCATAACAAGGAGAGAAACATATAAAATGTTGCTCATTAGAGGACTGAGTCTGTGCGTCCACACTAATGTTCATTTTAATCCTGTATCTATGTAACTAGTGTTGACGTCAGCCAACAGTAGCTGCTAGTCAGACCAGATCTAACAAATGTAAATAAATGTATTTGTTGTTTTAAAGTTATAACTGTGTACAGTATATGTTTCAGTATACTGGGAAATCTGTAATATTTTAGTTTAATCATGAGTCAGATCTGTGTTTTCTGGTGACATTTTATCAGAAGCCTTTAGTTTTATGTAAAGCTGGATTTATATTCATATCTTCAGGGTTTAGCTGCTTTGGAAATGATATAATTTAATTGTATAGATCTTAACTTGTGTAAAAATTCACTTTGTGAGTTCAGCCAAGTCCCAGCGTCGTCCTGTCTGCCTGCTAGGATATAAATGTACTGCAACATTTGATGTGGTTAGCAGACGTGCTCCATATGTTCCTATAATAAACACTATTATAAATATTACTTCCTGATCCATCCGGGGAGTTCTGTTGAGACTGGGAGAGAGATGAAACTGTGTGATGGATGTGAGCTGATAGACTGTCACTGTTTCATTTATATGTCATGCTGTGTTGCTGTGATCACACAGCTCCCTCCTGATAATCAATAAAACAAAAGTTGACCTTCTCTGTGGAGCACCAGGAGTTTGATATTTCACATGTTAAAAAGCTGCTCTGTGTTGCTCTCTGCAGGAAGCTACAAGCCGAGTACGACCGCCTCAAAAAGGCTCACGACAGGAAGGGTCTGTCCCCGCTGCC
>OOFC01013909.1:0-14391 GCA_900323345.1 Pseudochromis fuscus | reverse complement strand
AGGGGTGTGGGGGGTGTGTGTGGGGGGGGAGGAAAAGAAAAAGAGAGGAAAGCTGAGGGGAAGGAACAAAGAGATGGAGGGAGAGGAAGAGGGGAGCGGAGTCTTTGGAGGGCAGCTGGAAAACCTCCAGAATCCTCTGCTCAAACCAACCATAAAATTCCAACTGAAGCCACAAAACCAGTCTGAGGACCGACGAGGGTGCCTTCTGCCCACAGTGGATGTGTGTGTCTGTGGTGTGCACACGCTTATTTGTGTGTGTGTGTGCGCGCGCGTGTGCCATATGTGATTAAAGGGTCCGAGCAGAGGAGGCCAGGAGGCAGACGAGTGATGCAATCCGCGGAAGCGAAGGAGAAGACACGAGGGCGGCAGGAAGGAAGGGAGGGAAGAGAGGAAGGAGGAATTGTTGCTTCTGGGGATCCAGCTCTCCAGGAATGTGCTGACGGTCATGTCCCACACAGTCGGGGAGAGTGTTGCATTCTGGGAAACTATGCGGAGGTGACACCACCTGTTTTAGTGTGCTGCAGATTGCAAACGGATGAGAAAATCACACATTATAAAGGGATAGACTTTGTGAGTCATTATTGTTAATTTTCAGCAACACAACAATTTTTTTTTTGTGCTAACCGGTTTCTCTCACCACAGGCTGGAGGCCCGAATCCACCCTCACACAAGCAGCAGTAAAGATCTATTTTGGTGCGAGCTACACAATGTCCACAAGCACCCACACAAGCTCGGTGGGTAAGGTGATTGGTAAGCCTGGACAAATAGTCTATTTATGAGCATCGCAAGAGTGGGCAGTTGTCCTTGAGCTGGTTTGTCTGCCGTCTGAAGTGCTAAGTGCTGTATACAGTTACA
This sequence comes from Pseudochromis fuscus, assembly GCA_900323345.1. NCBI lineage: Eukaryota > Metazoa > Chordata > Actinopteri > Pseudochromidae > Pseudochromis > Pseudochromis fuscus. The sequence goes on along the minus strand of OOFC01013909.1, from coordinate 13,536 downwards.
ATAGATAGAACATTCACAAGGACAAGTGAAGGTGGAGAGGGGATGAGGGAGGGAGGGTGAGAGCGAGAGAGCACTGGGAATAGAGATGGTGAGTCAGAGGCCATTTGGAAAGTAATTTCATCTCTGAATGCCGTATATCTTTTCATCAATGAAAGGAAAGTATTTTCCAAACCAGGCAGGCACAAGAAGAAAAACATCTCTGTTTGGTGAAATGGAGCCTATTCAAGACGGCAGAGGACAGATACCATTCATAGGTTATTTTTTGCACTCTATTTATTTTATGTAGGTGAAGTTGTTTGTTACAGTACACTGCAGTGAGACGTTTAGAGCAAAACTTCAACACCCCCTGCTCTGTGACTGTATACAGAAACGGACGAGGCAATAGGATCTCAAAAAAAGAGGTCAATGTGGAAGTGGAAAAAAGTGCAATACCCCCTACAGTGGGGGCTCCAAAAAACTCTAATTGACTTCAATTCAAAAATCATCATTTTAAATCATGAAATAATCAGTCAATACAGTTTTCCCACAGGTCTTTCTGATGTCAGTAGCTTAAGTCAACTCTTCTTTTCAGTGATCTGGTGGTCCATCTGAAAAATAGTAACTTCTGGCTCCAAGCACCCAACATGGCGACATTCAAGTGTCAAACTCAACTGACTTCAAAATGTGAGTCTGCAAACAAACGGGTTAGCTTTGTCCATGCTGCATGCAGGCTGTGTGGTCTACTGGCACCATTATAATATTCGTCAAATTCAATGTTTGCATTTGCTAAGTTGCAATAAATACAAAGTGCACAGTGGATACATGTACCAAATGTTATGGTATGCCATCAAATAGTTGGTGAGACACTTTAATTTGGACAAAAGTAGTAAACCGATGTCATCTCTGAAGCCAAGATGCTAACAAGTTTTGACCATTAGTCTTGATCATGTTGCCTGTGAGGTTGTTCTGCTGCACAAACTGCATCTTCTCATGATTTTAGCCAATGAAAAAAAAGCATGATTCCACAATATGGCGTGAAAAGTCCTCTGCAGTTTTTTAAGGCATCATTGGTTTCTTATGTCCTGATGTTAAACTGAGGTTTTAGGGGTTCCAGCAATATTTTGGACTAGCTGAATGTGGTGTGGCCTGCAGCCAGCTACAAAGGGAAAAAGGGGAATGGTGTGAGGTTGAAGTGTTAGGCGAGCACCATAGACAGGCCCGGACTGCTGTGTGTATCCTGGCAAAGCAACCTTGGCCTTGACAGGACTGCACAAACATGTACAATATTCGACTCCTGACCAGTTTCTTCCTTACATAAATATTGGTGGAGATTTGTGTTCGTTTAGTAAAACAAGTAAAACCACTCTGCAAATTTGCGTAAAATCAATAAAGTGCACGTCAGTTTCAAACAAGGAACACGCCATTGACAAAAAAAATATATTGTTGTGTGTTGAAACACAAGTTCATGAAATGTGTTTTCTGTTAACTGAGTTCACTGACTGGAGAGGAAGGGAAAGACACCACAGCGTACTGAGTTGGACTGGTTTGTGATTGGTCTGGCATCAGCTGTGCGGTGATATGGGCAAGCACAAAGAGAATGCTGCGGTTATTCTTGGACCACCACTGTCCACACGTCCGTGTAACGTCCTCGTGTTTACCATCGTTGGTGCAGTTCATCTACTGGGATTGTGAGTCAGTCCCATTAAGGAGCAGTAGAGAGGTCCTGCAAGGACACTGACTGACTGACTTACCCTCACTGCATCCAAATGAAAGTGTTTGCAAGATCCAGCACACAAACTAAGCCCAGACACAACCATCACCACCAAACTACTGAATTCTACCGTGTTTTTTTTCCTTCTCAGTGTGTGCTCTGTAGCCTCAAATTAAAATCGGCCTTGGCTTTGAGTTTTGCGTTTTCTCTCACACAGTGCACATTTTGTCATGTTGTTTGTGCGCCGTGGAATGTCAGCGCAGATATTTTCGGTTGTGTGGAGGAGTCTACCCATAGCAGAGCAAACACGGGCCAAAGTCGTCAGTGTGTTTTGTTTGCTGAGCCCATCACCTTTCAGCAAGCATTTGCAGTTCATTTTCGTCACTGACAACCTGATGATGTGTCTGTGGGAATTTAATTTGTTACTGGAAGGCCTGGTGATGCAGCTGGCTATTAAACACACCATGGTCTGGCAACATCTGAAGCCTTGACTTTTTGTTACCTGACATCTCGTGCACCTTTGAATATCACAGGATGCCCTTGAGTCATGTGAAAAGTCAGCTGATATCACTGCTGAAGGTAGAATGAAATGGCATGTTTCTAAAATGACTGTTTGACCTTTTGTTCTCTCGGTGATGCAGCATATGTTCATTCCCTTGATGACACATGTCAAATAGTGATAACATGTAGAGACATCCAATCTGTTTCACACATCCCATCCTGTGACAACATCACTAACCACAAAAGCTGAACAGATACGGCTTCAATATGTACTATCAGCAGCACCACCATCTCGTAAGCTCTTTATCTGCTTTACATTGTGCTGGTCAAGAGAAATGACAGTGTGACCCAGTTAGTAAATATATGTAACTATTGTTTATCAAGTTAGTAAAGCAGTTACTATGAACAGGAAGAAAGCATCAAATGTAGACCCATTAATTTGCATGTCTCCTCATTAATGTACACAGCTTATTTCCACCACAATACTATACACCGTATTAATATCTATGCAAATACTTGTAATTCCCATGAGCATACCATTATGGATCATTACATCTGCAGATGCTGTATATCATATGAAGATGAATCAGCAAGGACCACTTGTGTGAAAAGTGTAATCTATGAAATATGGGACTACGTATGGCAGAAATGAAATGTAATAAAATCCAGGTGAACACGGTGTTCCAGGTCAGAGCCATATAGTCTGCACAGCCGTGGTCCAGAGAGCAGCATGAGTCACCGGAAACAGAGCAGATTGCTAGCTTGCAGAATTCATTAAGACAAATGTAAGGTATATGGATTTCCTCTGGAAGAAAAAAAAACCCTGGCAGCTGCAGAACAGCACCCCTGTGAATCCTCAAGTAGCTTTCCATACACCTTTGGAATGACAGCATTTTGCAACCCTGCAGATGATATATGCTGGGTGGATGTAAATGAATTAGCTTAAATCCCTGAGCATGCTGGCCTGTTTTACATTGTTACTGGTATTTCTACACAACACACTACTGCTATTATACAGTGAGTAGTAGCAGGTAATATCTAAATAGGATATCTGTGAGATAATATTAGCGACCTGAAAGAGAGCCACACTGAAAATTACAAATGCAGAAGAAAATGCAAATTTGGCTTTTAAAGCTGTGGACTAAACTGCTGTTTAACCCGAGGAGATGCTGTCGTTGTCACTCTGTGCTGTGGCGCCGCCGCGTGGACATCAGGTGGTAATGCGCCTATAAAACATACTGTTGCTGCTGGTGTTAAGAGTTACGGTAACATCATTGCTTTGCAAAACTACCGTTTAAAATTCAGCAGTTGCCTCAACATTATAACTGTTACACTTCTTTTATTTCGTTTTTCGAAGGATAGGAGCTTACACTTAGCCTTCCAAGAAATAAAGTAGGGTTTATTTCATAGACAATTGCAGTAGAGACTGTAATATAAGAAGTGCAATATTCTATTACGAATTATATCGATCAAAATGAAGGGTATTTTTTCTATAAGACGAAGCTAAGAAAATTCAAATAGTTATATAGCACACAGCTACCCGGGTTAGTTTGACACAATCAGTCAAGCAAGTCGAAAACAAACGTCAACAGCCTGTAAAAATGACCCAGGATCAGCAAGTGTACTCGGCTCCTTCGCATTTTAACCGCGAGTACAAACGAAGGACCGATCCCAGATCAGCCGCCAATGACCCGGATGTTGGTAAAGACAAAGTGTCGGTTGCGCAAAATTAGCTTTTAGCATTTGTACGGGGCTGCCATTTTACCGAGCTTACGGTAAGAAAACTTAGTGTTGCTGTGTAGTTAGCTGCTGCCTGCCACACATCCACTCACACGCCGTGAGCTGTGGGTTGAATTATTGTTATAGCGCAGATGAGTTTTGTGTATTAATTTAAGCTAACCTAGCTTGTTTGGCCACTGTGTCTGTGACGGTGCCGTTAGCATTTACCGACTCCAGCCGTGGATGGTGTAAAGTCACAAAACCCACGAAAATATTATGTCTAGTTAGTTGTCCAGGCAGTTTAGATGCTCACAGAGAGGTTAGTTATTTTAACAAAGTCGCTATTTAAGCCTTTAACTATAGTTAAATATCATCTGCTGTGTGTTTTGTAGCTGTGGGCATAACTCAGTGAATGACAGGTCGTATTTAGCTTAAATATGTCGTTCCCTGCTTTAGATGAACCAACTTGTATATTCTAAGTCCTATTGTAGCCTCTGGGAATGATTATAAATGTATTGTCGTAGTTTTTACAGTGACTCTATACTGCGCTATTTTGATACATTTCAATTAGACGTGAATACACACAAACACACCTTACTCTATTCATATTCGCACAGTAAATGCATCTCCACTTAAGCATGTTTTAGTATTTGTGTTTTTCTACTTCATTTTAATCTTATTTTCTCACTATTATGTGTATTTTGTGTGTATCTTGAATAGAAGCTGTTGGAACGCCAGGAATTTGCCTTAGGGGATTGTAGTGACTTCAGGAAACAAACTACAAGAGAGGCTGGGGTCGGGCCTGGTTTTCTTGTCGACATGCTACCAAAAATATACTCTCAATAAGCTTTAATAAGGGAAAAAAAATATCCAACTTAAGTGCAAAATTATCAAATAATATCAGATATTGATAATCTAAAAAACATGGCTACCCACTCACACTCTTCTTCACACAGGTGAACACATACTCATATAGACAAGGCCTCAAGGTGCCACTGCTCCTGTTCATGTGATCCCACTTTTTACATCATTACCATAAACTTTAATAAAATCAAATTGCAGTTCATTATTCTCAAATCTCAGTCATGGCTCCTTCAGGGATTAGTAAAGTGTTATCTCTTATCTGCATGTCCCTCTTTTGTTTTTGTCAGCAGCACTTTTAGGTACGGTGATGAACGTGGTCCAGCTCACCTCAAATCTGCATCATGAAAACATCCTCTCCTCTCTGCACCAGCTGAGGCTGCAGGGAGAGCTGAGTGATGTCACAGTGCAGGTGGACTTCCAGGGAGATGTGCAGGAGTTCCAAGCCCACCAGGTGATGCTCGCGGCCTCCAGCGGCTACTTCAGGAAGATCCTTCTGTCTGAGGATGCAGCCCGAGATAAATTAGTGCTCTCAAACATGCACTCCAATGATTTCTTAAAGTTTCTGGAATTTGTGTACACCGGTAAAGTCGAAGTTGCCAGAGAAAAAATCGGTGATGTTCAAGCGATGGCACAATTTTTGGACTGTGAGGATCTGTCAGAGGTTTGCTGCGAGGCCATGAGTGCTGGGATCCTACAAAAACCTGAAAAGAAAACTTCTGTATCCGAAGTTGTAGCTACAGATGACTTACATGGAGCCGAGAAGGAGAAAAAGAGCAAAGGGAAGAAGCAATCTAAAAACGTATTTGTTAAGCGGCAACTGTTTCCTCAGAGCTGTGAGAAAGGAGTGATTTCAAAAAGATTTAAGGGAAAGAACGCAGTGGAGGATGAAAAAATTCAAGGAAGAAAGTTAAGAGTGAGTCTGTCTGGCCACAAAGTGCTTCAGAAGCATTTACATAGTGAGAAAGAGGCTTTAAACAATGAAAACAAAGTTCCCAACGAAGGCACACAGCAGTGTGAGGACAGGACTGAAGCTGGGGCTCAGCCAGAGAATCGTGAAGATAAAGGAGCTGCTTCTTCAGTGGAAATGCTGTCTCCTCTCTCTGATGAGGATGATTGGGAATGTGGGGATGGCCCGCAGAAGAAGACTCCTAAAGACCCCTTGTTACCGGTGGGAGAGGAGGACGAGGAGGAGGAGGAGGAGGAAGAAGAAGATGAAGAGGAGGAGGAGGAGGAAGAAGAAGAGGGAGAACAATCCAAGGACGGCTTAAAAAGAAAATCAAAGGCCCAGTTTCAGTGTAACAAGTGCCAGCGGACTTTTCACTATGAGAGAAGCTACTTGAAGCACATCAGGTAATAAATCAACGAGCACTCCTGGGTTTTACTGACACAATAGTTCCCTGAAATGTGAGTCGTGCTCTTCAGGTTTCAACCAATCACATGAGAGCACAAATTCCAGGGCAGTTGCATGCAAATTCGCACTGAAATTAAAAACAGTTTGATGTGTTTTAACACCCATCCTCTGTGATATTGACCACAGTTTGCAGGTCAGCTGTGTACGTCAAAATACACACAGTCTGTTAATAGTCTACATAACTAAATCACATTTATTTATCAGCTGTCTTAGTGACAACAGCACTGTGTTACTACCGTGTCAACTGAAGTAAATTAGTGCATCTTATCATCACTCCTCTTTAAAGAACATTTGTCTTCTGATAATGCTGTTACCTGTTACCGCTCTCTTGGCCAGTACCTACCACGGAGTGAAAGCAGACGTCATCTACCGCTGTGACACTTGCCTGCAGACGTTTGCTAACCGCAGCAACCTAAAGATCCATGAAAAGCACGTTCACAACAATGAGAGGCTGTTTGTCTGCGACGCCTGCTCAAAGACCTTTAAACGAAAGAAGGATGTTGTTCGCCATCAAAGACAGGTGGGAATTAATCAAATTAGTGTATTTTTTGTATTAAAACACTGAAATATGGAATCGTTTTCTTTCTTTCTTTTTTTTTCTTCCTGATGTGATCATTTCCCAGGTGCATGAACGTAACCTGCGACATGTCTGTCCTGAGTGTGGAAAGTCACTTAGCTCCAAAACTGCCCTGTTGTTGCATGAGAGGACACACACAGGCATGAAGCCCTATGAGTGCTCTGACTGTGGGGCCAGATTTACCCAGAACTCTGCCCTCAAGCTGCACCGCAGGTACAGAGCTCAGTGCTGATGGCTGCTCGAATGAAACTTTAAACTGGGGGAAGGGATTTTGTATGCAGGAAAAGAAACAATTTAATGTTCAAGCAGCAGGATAAAAAATTATCGGCATAGTTTTCGCCAACCTTGATCTTACCATCCAGCTGCTTCATTACAAAATGTTTGGAGAACAGCATAGTAAATCAAAGAGAAGCTCTAGTCAAACACTTACATCAGTCCAGCCATTCATTTTGAACAGTTCAAGCGTGAAACAGCTGGAAACAAGGGTAATGTTCTTAATGTGGTTATTTATCTTTGAATGGATCTAACCTTTATTCAAAGGTATTGAAAATGGAGCCTCATCTCTACTAGTTTTCTAATTGGTTGAAATATTTCAAACAGCAGCCTCCATGAAAACTCCATGATGGAGGAAATCTGACATTCAGAGATGAATATCTTAGATCTATGAGTACTTTATTTTCAAACATCCCCATTAATTGTTAGTTTATGTCATAATCTATCTACTAATATATTTTGAAAATCAGAATCAGAAAACTTTAATGATCCCCGAGGGAAAACTGGAAACGTGGGTTTTCTATTCCTTTAATCACTTTGTTCCACTGAGATTAAGATTTATTTTCCCAAGGGAGACTTGGGCAGGACAATCAGCAGCAAAAAAGACATATTTACAGACAGACGGGGAGAAAAATGAGACACAAAGACACAAAATTCAGGGACAACAATGTCAATTAATTTGCAATCATTTTGACGGCAAAGACATTTTAATTTAAGCCTCAGATATTTGTTGTACGTTTAAAAATAAAACAGCTTTTCTGCTTAGATATTGTATTTTTTTTCCACACAGACACATGTATGTATATGTAAATGAAGATAAAAGATGAGGGCTAATTCTGCGTGTTTACATATGTGCAGGACTCACACGGGAGAGAAGCCGTTTGCATGTGACCAGTGTGATTCCCGGTTCACTCAGAAGCACATGCTGGCCTATCATAAAAGATCACACACAGGTAAAACAATTCAACACTTGCAACTAATTTTTTTTCCCTTTGGTCCCAAGGTCCCAATTAATTTAGTTGGTTTTAAAGCGTGCACACACTTAAAACAAAGTACCTATACATGTCTAACCAAAGATTTTTTTTCCCCTTGTGTTAGGAGAGAAGCCCTTCATGTGTGAGGCCTGTGGGAAAAGCTTTGCATCTAAAGAATATCTGAGACACCACTCAAACATCCATACTGGGTCAAAGCCTTATAAGTGTGAGCAGTGTGGCAGAGGCTTCGCTCAGAGAAACTCCCTCAACCAGCATTTAAAAGTACACACAGGTATATTTATATATGGGTTTTTTTATGCTTTCCCTCCTCTGTCCTTGTGTTTTTCTGCTCTGGCATTGATCATTTTTTCTCTTTTGTGTTTGTGGGGTTTTTCTCTCTCTCTGGTGGTTGTTAGGTGAGCGTCCGTACAGCTGTAAAGAGTGCGACAAACACTTCACTCAGCTCAACGCGCTTCAAAGACACCAGCGTATCCACACAGGAGAGAAGCCGTACATGTGTGGCCTCTGTAAACGCACCTTTACGGACAAATCCACCCTTCGCAGGCACACCATGGTGAGCAGTGTTTCTCCTGCTGTACTACTCCACGACTGTATAGGTTCAGTGTTGGTTAAACTTGCACTCACTTGTACTGGGGGTTTTTCTTAGTGACTACTACTATAGGAAACTCTGGTGAAGTTAACTCTTATTAGTGATCTGGTGGTCCATATGGAATAAAGTAGATTTTAGGCTTCAAAAAGAGGAATATTTAGGGGTGTGTTTAGTTTGATTGACAGGCCTGATCTCCAATGAGGCCAACCCTGAACTTGAGTGTCATACACAGTAGGCAGTGTCCTAGGGTTCAAGGGTCAGACCCGCCTCCTCACTCCTCACTTCATATCCAAATATGGTCACTTCTGCCTCCAAACAACCAACATGGTGGTGTTCAATTGCCAAACTCCTGACTTCAAAATGTGACTCGATGGGTGGCTTCATGTTAGCTTTGTCCATTCTACATACAGTCTATAGGAACCACTAGAGTCTGTTTAGTATCTGATGGATTATGTTCAGTTCTTTGATGGTGTAAAAATAACATCATTCTCATCTAACCTTCAGATTCACGACTCAGATGCTCCCTGGAAGACCTACCTGGTGGTGCTGGAGGGAAATGTGGAAGAAAAGAAACCCCTGTCTCCCGCTAAGGTAAAGGCAGAAAAATCAGCATCAGTGGAGAAAAAGAGTACAGCTAGAAAAACTACTAGTGCAGCTTGTGCTGTTCCTGGACCTACACCCAAAACCCACACTGACTCAGTTCTGGTCCCTGCTGAGCCAGTCACTCTGTCTTCTGAATGGACCAGTCACGGAGCCATCGCTCTGGTCAGTCATGGCGCTCTTGGTGGTATCACCGTCATCCACACTGAGGTACCACCAGGGACACAGATCCAGCCCATCATGACCACTGACGGCACAGGGACCAGCGTCATATCCTTAGACGGTTCGGCCATCCCTGTCCCCTTCTCCATACCAGTGTCCATGGCCCACCCTGTCCCCCTGTCCTCTGAAGCGGCCTCAACCTCTCTGGCTGGAGCCACTCTGGCAGTTCCTGTGTCTGATGGCTTGCTGGCATCAGCGATCTCAACTGTTTCGACGACCTCTGGGCTGGCTGCTGCTGCTTCACACGCTAGTTTGACTGCAGTTTCAGCGAATAGAGCCGCTTTTGATCCTGATGCTCTGGAGCACAATATTCAGACTGTGATCGTGGGTGAAACAGATTGTGCAAGTGAAGAGATGGATGTCATCCAAAGTGATGGACACCAGAGGACATCTGAGCATAAACATGTCTGATCAACATGCTGTGTAGAAGACGCATGTGAATAACTACACTTCTCGTTTTATGTTTCTTTATGTATATTCATTAGTTTTAGCGCTGTCTGAACATTGAGCAGGTGGAAACTGAATCCTGTGGTTGAGTAATAGTGAGTTCGAAGAGTGTTCAGTGTTTATTACGGGAATGTCACAGTATTTATTAAACTGTAACCAAAATATACTTTGCATTATAGGTGTAATAAATGATGTTGTACATATAATAGAGTGTTAGTTACCACATGGAATCCAAATAAAATGAACACATCTGGTTCAGTACAGTTATCACTTCTACTCACATCAGACACCTGTTCCTGATTCATCATGTATGAAATGTGCATCCTTTCAAACCACAATTTTCCAGTTGACCAACATTGTTCATGTGGATGTCTTAAAATATGCAAGTTAACTGCATCTGTCACTAGTGACATATAATCCAGCTGTAATGATGCTACAGACTGAACCATGAACCCTCTTGTAGTGAACTAGCAACAATATCTTCTTGTAGCATTCATTCATTATATGCAATAGGGTTTTATTCATTTGTTCAAGTGATATCATGTCTCTCAAAAAAAAAAATTGAGATCTATTTAGTATTTTTTTCTGCAAAAAAAAAGACATTTTAAACTTCCAAGTGTCCACGTCAGGATATATCAGAACTAGGTTACATGGTGGTGTTTTTTTAAAGCTACAGTACCTCCCATAACAAGGTCCATCATCAGAACTGTCATTTTGAAGTATCAGATTAGACACTAATACACCAACAAGAATGACACAGGGAGGGATGTAACATCAATAAAACAACAGGATCAATTTGATTATACTGGAATTTAAACCATAAACCCACAAAGCACTTGACTCACAGATTGCTATCTTAATATATTCAAATGTGTTTCAGTTCAGAGTAATAAACAACAGATTTATACAAGATAAAGACTAATCTATTTAATTAATTAGTGATGATGATTTAAAGAGACCCACCTCCTCACTCCTCCCTCTCATACCTAAATCTCCTGGCTCCCAAAAAACCAACATGGCGACGTTCAAATGCCAGACTCCTGGCTTCAAAATGTAACGTCATGTTAGCTGTGTCCACAGTACCGCTGCTGTTAGACAGATGAGGTCAGCACCAGTCCAGTCTGGGATATAATACCTTTATTAATGTCTATTTGCACAAGCATACAGATCATATTCACAGCGCCATTGTTATTCCACCTGGAAGAAGCTGGGTGCACAGGGCGACTGGCCCGTCTGTAAAAACTTTCATCTGGCTAATAGTGAATGTACACAACACTGAACTATACACAATGACATGCTTAGCAACTGGCCGTTTGGAAGGTGCACTGCGGTAGTAAACCCCCGATGATAAGTTAACTACACAACACAAGATGAGTGACTAATGACGCACACTAACCCCTTAAGATTACAGCCCTGGGAATAATGAGTGAGGGGTTCAGTGTCCGTGCTCTTCATCCAGAAAGCACAGTGTTTACAGGCAAACTATAAATCGCAGCTTTACAGGTTCAAACATTCAAAGTATTGTCACGTCAACACATCCTAAAGGAATAATGAATGAAAGTAATAAAATCATGAAGGTATAAACGTTTAACAGTCTACACTTAGTGCATATCGTTGCCCTTTTACAAGAAGAGTCGCTCTCTGTGGTGATCAAATGGAAACAGAACCACTGGAAGAAATAACTACAACATTAATTACATCCTTCTCCTCGACTCCAACGAATACAAATCAAGGTACATTCTTGAAAATCCATACACACCAAGAGAGTCTTTAGTACAAGAAACTGAAACATTGAAATAATCTGTTTAAAACACAAAATAATCTAGATTTAAAAAAAAAAACTGAAAAAAAAGCTGCATGTGACTAGGAAATAATAATAGTACAAAACATGCAGTGCTTCTTTGTCAATACTAACATCTGCTTCAAAACAATATACTGCTCTGAAATCCCACCCCAGGACAGACTCCAGCAGAAAAAGGTATGCAGCAAGCCTCTAGACAGAGGTGAGGGCGAGAGGATTTACATTCTGACTAGATTCAGAGACGCTCGGAAGGAAAGCAAAGATAGTACTGTGGCGGTATCGCAGTGAGCAGTGGGATATTCAAAATCATCAGCAGACACTCCTCTCCAGATGCTATACACAGTGAGGTGAGTGTGTAGTGTTGTGTGTGTGTGTGTGTGAGTGTGTGTGTGAAAGCATGCGTGATGGATTTGTCCCTCCGTGCTGCATTTCTACCCTGAGGTTTTTTTCTGGTTTCGTTCCTTCATTTCAGATCCCCTTCATCTCCCTGGATGGTCTTTTTGATGCGCAGCAGGAGGGTTGTGTGCCACTGGTCCAGACGGGAGATTGAGTCAAACTCCTTTACCTGCGTTGGGCGGACACGCAACACACAATGAACTCTTTTCGCACATTAGGTTCGATATGACTGGTGAAATTGCAGCGTGATTGCTGAAAGCAGCCGGAGCTTCCTGGCAGCAGAGAGAGCTGAGCTGGGAATCCAACTGTGGACGTACTGCTGGATATACAACCATGTGACATGCACCCTGACCATTAGGCTATGAGGGCACAAGAGGAGCAACAGCAGTGTCAACTGGAGTGAGCACAACCCGAAAAACAAAACCCTGAAAGATAAGTCCATTGTAAGTAATGGGGAAAAAAAAATCATCGGTTAACTCTTTAGTTCTTTCTGTAACGTTGCTGCCAGACAACAACAACTTCCTTAGTGGAGGTAATAAACCACTTTAGACATCAGAAGCTTTCATCTCCACAAGTCATCTAATAAAGGCTCTGGATCAACCTGTGAACCCATTGTTTGCATTTGCACCCATGTGGCATGCACTCTCTATTCTGTCTGAAGAAGAAATACTGTGGTTGGATTTCATGTGACCATCCCCTCAACCCCCTGCCCTGTACCAAGAAATTAACACCACAGTAACAGCATCCTTGTCCTAAACATGATGAACCTTGCCAGCTGCAAGCATGTAGCACTGATAGTGCACATGAAATAATCTGCTTTCAGCAACCACACTAATTACAAAATATACACATCATGAAATTCAGTTTCTACTACAAACTATAGACTACAATACATGAAAAAAAAGACCTGGTGGCTATGTCCATTAGCCTGGCCAATCAGACCCTCCTACATTCTGTTCGAATGCAGAAGGGTCTGGCACCGGAGGCATTGCCAGTCTTTTCATGAGCAAACTTTGGGACGGACCAATTACATGCCCCTGTTGTTGACGCGTCATACTCAGAAGCCGGAACAAGCTTCTCCCAAATCAAAACACTGAAAATGTCGGACATGGCTGCCGTACGAGTGTTTGCTCTAGCTTCGGTCTATCTGAACCGAGTGCAATGACGCCTCGTATCCGTAATTTTTTAAGAACAAAATCGACAGCTGTCATTAATCTTAGTCCTCTCTCCTCCGTTTGCCATAGCTCCACTCGTTTGTTTTCATGGTGCGGCTACACGTGCGAGCGTCTCACACTTTGTGCGTCACATTCGACTTCTGTGATTGGTTCCCTCTTAGCTTGCTAGGCCCGCCCTCGAAATGAGAGACAACGGTGCAGCTCCAGGCCCTCACGTTTTTGTAAAGTATTCTTTCAAAGCGTGTTGGGCCTGGTTGATCAGGTAACAGAACTCCC
>OOFC01013908.1:29461-44760 GCA_900323345.1 Pseudochromis fuscus | reverse complement strand
CTTTATTCCTGTAATTAGCTGCAATTATAGCTATAGATACAGGAAATGAAGTGATCGTATTTGCACCTTGATTAATTCCTGTAATAGTGCTATATGGTGAGTGCTGCCCTTCTACACTTGCTCACTCTGTGTTTTATCTCCTCATCTCCGTTCTTCTCTCCTTATCTCTCCTCACCATTCTCCACCTCCACAAATCTTTCCACCCCTCCGTCTCCTTCCTCCATACTTCTCTTTGTCCTAGGTGTAATTCATCTGGTTTCTATCGTGAAAAGCAAAGGACACGGAGGGGGAAAAAAAAAAAAATACAAGAGACAACAGAGCAGGATAGGACACAACAAGAGCCTCTTTAGATGTTGCAGATGATGCCTTTAATCCCGTCAATAGCTGCAATTATAGTAATTATCTCTAATAGCAGTGCATTGTGTTGAGCCTCTGATATGTTTAACAGATGATGCAGAGTCGTGCCGCCTCCGCCGGGCAGCGAGGGCAGGGAGCTTAGATTGATATTAATGAAATCGACACAAAACAAGGCGAAACTGATGATGGTCCCAAGAGGTTTATAGACTGCGGAGAGTGTTTTTCAAGCTCTGGGTCGAGGTCTAATGGAGGTCTCGGAGATGATACTGAGTGGTCTTTGTACTAAGTAGAAAGAGACGAGAGATTGGAGATTGATGTGAGGAGGTAGAAAGGACTTGGGAGAAAATAGAGACAATTATACGGGAGGAAGATGTTGCCAAAATAGGATGTGCTTGTGATACAGGATGTGCGACATCAGATTAGTGGAAAACTGGCAGCTGAAATACAAAGTGTACTGATCACCGAGCTGATACTACTGTTGCTACTGAGTGTTGTTCAAACCTGTTCAGCTAAAGATGTTTGATGTTAACAGCTGTACTAAAAGTAAAGAGGTGGGACATCAGGAGGGAATGGTCGTCTGAGGCGTTGTTCACCAGGGGAGCAAGATGGGAGCAGGATGTAGAGGTAGTTTGATGCTTTGGACAACTGTGGGTCCTGGTTACTTTGTAGCACCTACATAAACACAGTCCTACTGGCAGCACCCACTTTCAGCTAAGATAATGCTCCCTGCTGCAGATCAGAAATTGCTGAGGAAAGGTTTGAGGAGCGCGACACGAGGTGTTGACTCAACCTCCAAATTCCCCAAATCTCAATCTGACCGAGCATCTGTGGGATGTGCTGAAAAAACAAGTTTGATCCATGGAGGCCCCACCTCGCAGCTTACAGGCCTTAAAGGATCTACTGCTAACATCCTGGTGTCTGATACCACAGGACACCTTCAGAGGTCCTGCAGAGTGCAAGCTATGACAGGTGTGAGATGTTTTGGTTTCAAACTCATGTCCACAAACAAAAAAGCCAAAATTAAACTCGTGAAAAAAACAGAGCTTACACACACACACACACACACACACACACACACATACACATTACAAAACTCACCAACTGTTTTCAAGAACATACATTCCTTTTCTTGGCACTTCACTCTCTCACTCTTTTTCAGATGGGCGCACACACATACACACACACACACACACACACACACACTAATAGCCCTGCCAGGTCTTGGTGTGAGGTAGCTCCTTGATGCAGTGATATAAGAGGCAGACAGGAGACAGAGAACAGGTCAATAATTCATTAGATAGAGGGCTCAACTCAACTTCAACCCGAATAAACCGTCTACAACCACACACACACACACACACACACACAAAAGTATACACCCACGTCTCTCTGTCTCACTCACTCCCAAACATTATCTCAAGGACTGTAGGGATAAGTCTCTCTTCTACCTCTCTTCATGTCAACCTCTACATCTCTTTCTCCCTCCAGAAGAATTTACACTCACTGCTCAGTCGCTGCTCACATCTGATTTTATGCGAGTGTTCATATCTATTCCTGGATATAACTCACATTTGATACCGACATGACCCGGCAGTGATGTGCCAGATGATTATAACGTAAAGAAAAACACCACTGCTGTTTCTGTACCTTTAGTTTTCCACATAGCTTCAACATTAGAAGAACAGTTCTCAAGGTAAATTACATTAAATCTGCTTTACCATTGAACCAAATCTGACTGAGGATTTTAAAAGAATAGTCTCACTATATAGACAAAAGTATGGGTCTTGCTCCCCTCAAAAAAAACTTGTCCGCCCTGTCCCCCCTGAACCCCAGGCAGCCAATGTAAAAAACCTGACATTATTGACTGTTCAGCTTACTCACCGCAGCCACACCCACCCCTCAGTTAAACAGCTGTTGTCATCTCCGCCCCTGGCGCGAGAGACTGGTGACGCCAGGTTAGTTGTTGTCAACTTTTTGTTGTTGTCATGACACCTGCACCGTGTTGAAGATACACAGACACACACTGGGACAAAGAGGTAGACGCGCGCTTACTATGAACCATCACTGAATAGTGGAGAATGAGGCTGCTGCTGAGAAACAGAGGGAGGCGCCAGCATCGATCACAAAGAGAAACTGTACAGAAAGGACTGGAAACCTGAATATTGGTGAAAGGTGTTGAGGGTGATACCAAAAGGACTTTCTGTGACCTTTGCAAAACATCATGAGTGGAGACTTGTTACTGTTCCTGCTGTGTTCAGCCACTGCAAAGCAAATAAAAAGTAAGCCGGCGCTAAGTCTCCACATGCGTCTTTGGATTCCCGTAATTTCGTCACAGTTTGCGCGATCGGAAAAATTCCATGGTTTCTGAGAGCTGAGACGTTGGACTTTACAGTGAATAAGGTGTCATTACAGTAATTTCACGAGCGCCTCTCAGCAGGTAGAGTAGCCGATTTACGATATACTACATGTTGTAAAAGTGCAATAACAGTGACGTTGAAGAAAGAATAGCAGAAAACACAAAAACTGAAATTGACTTTAGAGTTTCAGTGAACAAAAACACTGCAATTGCACATGAATGTCAGATTTTGCATGTTAAATTTGAATCTGAAATTAAAATAAGCATAAAAAGTCCAGGTGGAAATTTGGAGGCTCAGTTGTTAAAAGGTGAAGTGGAAGTTCATCTGTCAATTAATTCAAATGTTTAAAATATTATGATCCTCTTTTATTTAGAAGAAAAAAAAAACACATTGAAAGCTAAGGGTTCATTAACAAGGGTGGTCTATTCATGTGCGTGCAGTATCAATTACATATGTCAAGGGAACAGGGCAACATCAACCAACATTAATATACCATGTAAAGTGGTATCTGCTAGAAATCATTAAACCAGTATCAGTGAGTGAGTCTGCCCGCCAGGTGGGGGCGCCGTCACACTGAGTGGTGTCCCACATTGTCCCTCAAAATTCTACCCCTTGTCCCCCACTGGGCTAATTAGCAGGTGATCACCCTATCTGTCTGTATGTCGCTATGAAAATGTTCAAACACTTTTGCTATATGAAATAAATTTCCATAGTTTAGCTGATGTATATGATGTACAGTATTTTTTGTTTTTTTTTGTCAACAACCATGTGAGTATAACGTGTTTCTTGTGCTGAGCAATCATAAAACGGCTGCGCACAGGCAGTAGGTAAGGTATGCAGTTCACCTGCCTCACCCTAGGGGGCAGTAGTGATCCCAGGGAGCCTTCTTGCGACTCTGCAGAATAAGTGACAACAAGCTACGATCTACAGTTAGCAAGTCAAGTGCAGCCATCCTTTTATGTCAGGTTAAGGTAAGACCATAACGTTTTTTTTTTATTATTAAATGTGCTGTTTTGTGTGCTACAGGTTGAATGTATAGAAAATGCTGATACGCGATTTTAAACATAACCTGTTAACTGCGGCCAATCAACTGATTAAAAAGCTGCTCTGTAGGGTTCATATGTTTGTAAATCTGATTGTGATGAAGTCAGTGCCTCACCAGCCATGAACCTCACCGCACGTCACTGTTATAACACAACGGTGACTCGAGGAGGAAAAGGGCTTTTCAACATTTCTCGGATTTCCACCACAGGTGAAGTGCAGTAGCATTTGCAATCTCCTTCATTGTCGCTGGTGGAAGTGGTGGTTGTCACAGTTTGTGTAAGAAGTAGTGCTTTGCTGCCCAGGGTGAATATTCACAGCTTCAGATCCAGTGAATAGACTCTTAATGCTGCTGCATACACAGTCTTTGAGACATGTTTCAACAGGGTAATGCCCTTATTCAGGAATATCTCCTGCAATTTGGTGTAACTAGAACTTAACCAGTCTATACAGAAATCTAACCACAACCTCATCCAACCCCTTCGCAATGAGTTATGATTCAAGCCTTATTGCACATTTCCTGGGAGAAAAAAAATTCTCTCTGGTGACCATGAGATGACAATTCTAAAAAAAAAAAAAAAAAGGCCTAAAATAAACACTTTGAACACAGTAAACACAATTATAAACACAATAAAGTAAGAATTAGAAATGTTTATATAAGGATATAAATTGTGTTCCCATTTCATAAATCTTAATCTGAACAGCTGTAAGTGCAACATGAAAAGAGGCTCCTTCTCTTGTGTTATATTTTAGTTCCTCTCGGCTGTCTTCCCTCTGAATAGGCTGAACTGTACTTCACTTGGTTTAAGTATCATTCTTGGAAATTCTGCTCAATTAGTTCCCTGAGCTCTCAGCTCTCCTTTCAACCCTCCATTCCCTTCTCCAATTATCATTATCGTGTCTTTTTGTAAAATTATGTGCGAATCAATATAGGCCTAATATAAAAATACAATAATCTCTTTCCCTGTCCTCCCACTCCTCTCTTTCTGTCTCTTTTGAGGACAGACAGGCGGACTCTAGTTTCTGCTGCAGTTGTAATAAAGCAGAAAGCTGCTGAAGGGCCAGCTGGGGTGAAATGAGACACGAGATCGGCATCAAACCTGGGATCAAACTTGCAACCTTCTGCTTCACAGACTGTCACAACCCAGTGGTTTCAATCCAAAAAGGTATCCGTTTGGGGGAAAAAAAAAAAAAAAAAAAAGTCTTTAATGTGTGTGTTTCTTCAGTAAACGCTGATGCACTGCCAGCAGAACGTTATCGACATTTCTTATTTACAACTTTTTTTAAAGTTCAACAAACATCTGCTCAGTCAAAATCACAAGCAGGGATATTGAGGTTTTCATGTCTAATTACATGTATTCCCTCAGTTTTAACAAGCATTAGTTCTCAGTATTATGACATTTGAAGCGGCCCCCAGTGACTTTATTAAAACTAAAAGTTGAAAGCACAGGGAACAGAAGTGGAGATTAATTTCTGTGGGTCATGATTAGCATTCATTTTCATTTTTATTTGAAAAATCACCTGACTGTAGTAGAAGACGGTAATTATCAAGCAACTGATATTTTTTTCTTTAATTAATAAAAAAATTATAACATCCAGTTTAAGAAAAGCTGTTTTATTAGTTTAGTCAATAGTGAATGTTTTAAGTGAAAAAAATGAAATCACAAAGTAAAGTGAAGCTCTGAAAATCAACCTCAGATGTAGTTTAGCGAGATATTGGAAAGGATGTAACTGACATTGGCAAGCATACGTGCTTACCTGTCAACACAGTGCAATCTAAAGTTGACCACAGCTTATTCATACACATCTGATGTTTAGGAAATCCTGAACACAAATTCAGAAACTATAGTGAAGGGCTGTTGTACTGGATTGTAGTAGACTGGACAGCTGAGCTCACTTTGAAACTTCCCAGTATGAATTTAAACTAATAACCTGTGCAGCAGCAGCAGCAGCAGCAACAACAACAGCATCAACCTTGGAAAGTTGCCAGTGAATACCAGCCCTGCTGGAAGTCTTTGACTGACCTCGTACAGTGTGATAACCCCGTTGGTCTCGTTGGGAGCTTTCCACTGCATGAAGATCTTCTCTTCATACGGCGTATTCTGCAGAGACTCCATGGGCACCGAGCCAGGCACTGCACAAAACAGAATAATACATTTTGACATGAATAACTACTCACATTTACTTTCCTGTACTGGGAGCAACATATTTATATCACTGCATTGAAGACAACTGTATACCAGGAAAAGAAATTAGCAGTGTGTCATAACACATGATCCTCCTTTGTAGTGTGAGGCAGATTTCCTGCATGTGTGAGACAGTGTACAGGCTGCATAACATATATATGACAGTGTGAATAATTTACTCACATTATATCAACCTCTGTCAAAGATCTCACAGTAAAATGGTGGAAAGTGGGAATAAAACTCTCCTTGGGATCCTGTGATTACTCGTATGCAGCCATCAGACACAAATAAAAACAGAAAAAAATAAATAAAATACAGCCAAGTATGTCAATTAATATAAGTATAAAAACTTCATCTTTCAGTCTTAAGCACTGATAAAAATGTTGCTCTGATGGTGCAACTACAGACGTTTGCACAGAGTCTACAAGAGGATGAAAATAGAGTGAGTGAAAAATAAAAGAAAATGAGAATTAAAGAAAGGAAGGAAGAGGAGAGGAAAACAAGAAAAGGGGAATACTGTGCATATTAAAATCTATATTTAAAATTTAATTCAATTATTCCAGTGCAGTAAAAGTTTCAAATATCCGGGAACATAGTCTTTAGAAATATGAAGTTACCCAAAATGTAATTATGTGCTTTTATCTGACTGTGAGGCAGCGTGAGACTCACTGTTTGATCCAGAAAATGTTATCATGGAGGACATTTGCAACAATTAGGTATGACATTATATTTCATAATATTTCTTGTATTCTGAAAGGCACAGAGTTGATAGATATTAGATTTTTGCTGACAAGTACACTCAGCAGGAAGTGAACCAAAAAGTACTTTCTGAAAATTAAATACTGTCCAACTAATTGCTGATTTGCAGCTATTGATTCATTTCACCAAAATCTAGATAAAGACAAGTAGCAAGAGTTGAACGATGTACTTCTCTGGACATTTCTCATTTATCGTGAGCACAGTCTGAGTTAAGCTTTTACTATGTTCATCATTTTTTTAATTATGTGAAAATGTAGAATATTGCTTTGCACTGAATGTAATTTCCTGATTAACGCAGCAAGATAAGTTCATTAGGGCTTCTGCTGGGTTCCTAATCACATTTTTTTAATGATACACAACACATGGTGAGATAAGTTTAACTACAAGCTATGACTTTCAGGTACTGCTGTAATACGGTACAGCTCAGGTGTAATTTGTAAAATTAAACCAGTATCATCCAAAGATGAACAGGGGACAGACGAGCTGTAATAATGTCATGTAGAGATAAATCTTGAGGAAGCCCTGTAGACGGAGACGAGTGGAACAACTGCTGAGACCAAACGACAGCAGCCGCCGTGATTTTCTTGGGCTACAGACAGATTTTCAGACTCACCGCTGGGAACCCTACATCCAAATCAAACTCATTTGGATGGTAAACCTCAAACTAAAACTCTATTAGTTTACAAAGTCAGTTACTAATTCAATGTCAGTGTCTCCAGTCTGAGAAAAACTTTCAACTAATGTCTTGATGCTCAGATTTTCTGTTTAGGGAAGACTGATGCAGTTTCCTGTATTTGGATAGTGCTGCATCTTTTCATTGGTTGCTGCCTCTTTAGTCAAGCATCCTGTACTTAAACTAAACCATCACTTATAGGTTATAGTGTCAACTACATCCTCTGTCATTTTTGTAGTCCTAAGAGTTTAGGGACACTTTTATTTGAACAGAGCATGAAAATAACTGTTTTATTTCACAGAAGATTTTTTGTAGTAAATACAGTCTACCTTCTACAGACATGTGGTATCTCTCCTGCTCTTTGTCTGCAGACAGCACCACTTGAAGGAGTTGAATTGAGGTCAGGTGCTTGTCCTGACATCTGTCAAGCATGTGATTTATTCTGACTATCAGTGATGGTTATTCACAGATTACAGTATGCCAGTGCTTTCACTTCAATATTCCACCAACCATCAGCAACCTTTTGCTAGACCCTTTGTGAATGAATTTTGTAGCCATTTGTTAGATTCATTCTGGTCACTTAAAACTGAAGAGTGTATAGATTCAAGTGTATTAGACTCTATAACACAGGGCTTAAAGTCTGACGCTCATGGTACGGCAGATTGAAAATCAAGTATGTTTAAGTCAAAAAGAAGCGAATGTGTCCAAATAACAAAGCACTGCAGTTACCAGTGTTTATCATTAAAGTCTCCTGGAAAGGTCAATTACTAAATTAAAGTCAGGATAATTCAACAATTTAAGAAAGGGTCAATTCCTGTGTGTATGATCATAACACACACTACTGTACATCTCTCTTCTCATTCATAAAAACAGCAAGGAGCTGTACACAAACACGTTACTTATTACAGTAAATTCTACCTAACAACAGTGTGCATGTTTGTATCAGTGTGTGACAGGCTTTCACACGTCTTTATGAATGTATACAGACAGTTAAGAGGTGTCAGACGGCTCGTCTGGGAGTGAAGCTGTCAAACAGTCGGCCTCGCAAATACACACAAAATTACACTGTGCAGAAACAGACGCGCAGAGTTACACACGTGCAAACACATGCACACACCTCACACCACACTGGACCAGCCAACACGATCAGTGAGTGCACAGACACACACTGAGGACTGTGAATGGCTCTAAATGTTAAGGGGAGAGAGGGAGACAGTGCCAGTGGGGGCAAATGATGGCAGTGTGTTAGGATGCATGTGTGTGCCTGTGTGTTTGATGTAATAATAACATAGATCTGTTTATACTGTCTTATATTATTAAGGACAACTTCCTGTTTTTGTTTGAGGTCCAGGTTAAAAATGAGGTTTAGATTAAGTAGGTCATAGACTGTATATAAAAGATGGATGTAGCCAAAGGGTATTAAAAGTGACTCCGAGGCACAAGTGTGATACCACTGATGGCCACTAGATGCTGATGTCATTCGCTAAAGTCACTTCTTATCTGACTCCTGTAGTTCTATGTGAAAGTAAATGTATCATTACATAAATATCAGGCCTCATAGAGAGGTGTATTTGGGGGCGTGGCTGGTTTGATTGACAGCTCTGCTCTCATGCCACGGATGCTCCATTAGCTCCACCCCCTTGCTGTTCACCAGCACCACCCTCTTGTCCAAATATGGTAATTTCTGGCTCTATAAAAACCAAGATGACAACGGCCAAATGCCAAACTCGAATCTTCAAACACTGCTCCACAAACATCACTGTAGCTACATCCATTTTTTACATACAGTCTATGGGTTTAGCACTCGCAGGAACATTGCCTGCCATGCTGTGATGTCATACTGTGTATAATTTCAGTGCAGTTGAGCTTACTTTGCTGTGTGCTGAGTGTGTCAACTAAATGCTTGTGATGTACCAAAGAAATGAGCATGACAATATCAGGAAGCTTTAGTCTGATGCACTTTAACTTTAAAAAAAAAAAGCTTTTTGAAGACTTCCTAGAGAGTTCAGCCATTTATAGCCACAAATTGAATATAACAAAGACGGATGTGCCACAGCATTTCCCTTTTATTTTTAAGAACTGAGTGCCATCATTCATCTTTTTTCAAAACATCAAATGGCTTTAAGACGACCTCCAGTATTGGAGGTTTCACAGTCCTCTTGCTATTTTTCAAAAGATGAAACTGTAACAGCAGCCAGAACCAAGACCAGTTTTTATGAATACATGTTTTGTTTGTTTTTTTTGTTATTGACAAATGATTGCATTAAAAAAGAAAACTAACAATTCACTGTATATTTTGCCTACTTTTTACCCCTGTGATGCTTTTGGCCCCCATTATATTTTGATTATACTTAATTATACACATATTTATTATGTACCTATTAAACTAGAAAATTCAAGTATAGGTTCTCAAAAAAAAAAAAAATTAGAAAGGAAACTTACAAAATATCCTGTAAAATTAAAGTTGCACCATTTTATTGAGGGAACATGATACTTAGAAAAAGGACGTTATGGAAAATATCTTTTGACCAAAAATGTCAGGGGTCAAAGTCCAAAGGTGTACAGGGGATGCACACATAAAAAGACAAACATTATGCACAAACATACACATACACATACACACACACACACACACACACACACACACACACACACACACACACAGATTGTCACAGAAGTCTGACAGAAGAATATTTTGATTAGTAATTCCAAGGTGTTGATTAAGGCCCCAGCCTGTGGAGCATATCAAATTACCCTAACAAAGAAATGCAATTAGATGCTGCCATTTTTATTCAGCACCTTATCGCTCACTTCTATGCATGTGTGTGTGTGTGTGTGTATGTGTGTGTGCATCTTTTATGATGCAGAGTCTACCTGAATATCTTAGAATATCTGGGTTGTGTGTGTGTGTGTGTGTGTGTGTGTATAAGTGAGAGCCTGCTATGACTCACAGTGTGTACCCTGACATCTGCGTGCTGCCTTCCAGTGTGCGCATCATGACTCACACAAAGTAAGTGTGTATCTGCTAGGTAAGTGTGTGTGTGCATCTTTCTCTTTCTTTGTGTATATAAATGTGTGTGTTCCTGTGCACCTTGGGGGCTGAGACACAAGAAAACAGGCTTCATTGAAAAGATAACGGCAGCTGTAACACATTAATCAGAACTTGATTAACTTCCATCGTGCTGCAAAATGAATGGGCTGCTTTATTATGCCAGCAGCTCCCTCTTCTATGTGAGTCTCTCAATCGCTCGCTCAGTTTTTTTTTCTATTCCTAGTTCTTTCTTTCTCTTAACTCTCTCAGTTTTTGTCTCTTAACCCAGTCTCAGTTCGGTTCAAATTATCTTCACAGGCATGAAATGAATCTCTGTGTTTCCTCTCTGGCTTTTTATTTCTCTGCCTCTCTGTATTTCAGTAAGGAGCAGACCTGGTTGTTTATATGGAAATTTTTACTTTTATTCTTTGTTGGTGTTTAGGGCTTTCACAGCAGCTGTTTGCAAGCAAAAGCAAAGTAAACACCGATCCTTATTAGTGATTTTGGGACTATTTGCACAACACATATTACAGATAGAAGTAGATGTTCTGCAGCAGCTTGATGGCTGAGCTCCATTTCTACATGAAACAGTATGTTGCTGTGTGAATAACTGTTTTTTGATTAAGAAACAAAATGACAGAAAAAGTTGGAATTTGATTAGAATACATAAAGATGTATTTCTTTGCATCTTTTTAATCTCACAAGTGTCATTACCCAATCAATGAGTACATAAAAAAACATCCTGACAAACACAGACTGTATATAGGCCATAAAGGATGGAGGAAGCTAACATGATGTCACCCATTGGTTTTTGGACTTTTGAAGCCAGGAGATCAGCATTTGAACATCACCATGTTGTTGTTTTTTGGAGCCAAAAGTGACCATATTTGGAAATGAAGGGAGGAGTGAAGAGGATGGTCTGACCTTTGAACACTACATGACTGCCCAGACTCGACTGCTCTCATTGGAGACCCCACCTGTCAATCAACCTAAGCAACTCCTCAAATATTCCTCTTTGTGTAGCCTAATATCTACATAATGATGATTTATTTGTTTTTTAATGGACCACCAGATCACTAAGATGAAGAATGAACCATAGCTATTGACAATAGCTTGTAGAAATAAATGTATTGATGGAGTATTTCATGATTGAAAATGCAGATTTTTTTAATTACAGTCAATTGGAGCCAGCATCTAGTGGCCATTGGGAGTATTGCATTGTTTTGCACTCCGGCATTGGCCTCATTTTTGAGCCCCATCAGCTTTATATACACAGTCTATGCTTATAAATCTCATGTAAATATCCAAGGTACCCGGTTCCCAAAGGAAATGGTCTGTACAACATCATCTCCACTATTGGTGAACCTGGGGGAGCAACATATTACTGCCTTTAAGTTATCATGCACTTCATAATGAATTTGCTTATTGCGACGTTTTTTTGTGTGTGTTCATCTGCCATCGTGTATAAAAGCCCCATCACCTATTTTAATATAACGCAGTCAGTTATTTTGTGTGAAAGAATGACACATTTTTTTTCCTCTTCAAATCTCATTTTGGGATGAAGCACCTCATTTCGTCTCATGTTCACATGTGAAAGCATGTAGTAATCCATGTTATATCAGTATTTTTGCAAAGTAATTTTTCATGTTGTTCTAGAGCAGACTTCATCACTGTAGAGGTTTATCTCTCACAAATAAACATCTTGATGAAAAGCTGCTGGATTAAATTTCACATTGTGGTGTAAGGATTATAGGACAGATATGTTCTTACAATGTGAGACTCATTCAGAAATGTACATGTGGGAAACATTTGTGTTGTTTTGAAGCAGATGCTATATGCTGTATGTTTCTCCAGTTAAATTTCATGTCATTTCATCTTCTTAAATGTGTTGTTCATATAAAAACACAGCCTGTGAAATCAAATCTCCAAAAGGTTTGAAATATTGGGATAAAAAACATTTAGGTTGTTAACCTGAGCTACATTTTGTATTCCCACAAGCTGGAAAAGAAGCACAACACAGAGGAGCAACAACAAGGCTTAGTCATTAATGGGAGTTTTGTTTCTTAGTTTTATTTAAAACCTAACTCCTGCGCGGCCTAAAACATTTTATGATCATCTACAAACCAAACAAATGATTGAAATGATTAAAAGCCCAGATCCTAAGTGCACTCCTACAACTGCAAATGCACTTTGATGAATTGCCATTTTAAGAAGTGACAGCTATTGAGAAACAAACAAAAAACAAACCCGGTGTCTCCTATTTTTGTTTTTCTTCTTCTGTGATCACAGAGAAGACCCTGTGCTCCGATGATAAAAGGATTATTAAATCTCAATGACTGTCGCTGCCCTCTGAATGAGGAGATCATTTTTCTCTTTAACAGTGGTGGGAGTATTTATGCAGATATAGGGATTTGAGATCAGTGTATTTAATATCTGCTGTTTGTCTCTGAGAAGCACTTAAACATGTGACAGAATACTGAGTCTGAAAGATAAAAACAACACAAGGCACTATAGTGCTATGGAATAATTTCACGTTAAACATACATTTATACTTATTTATATTGTATAAACAGTATGACTGTCATTTTACAACAACTCTAAAACATCATAAGTTACTTTATGATAAGTTAAACCAATGTCTTACTTTTTAAATCTATTAATTATAAAACCACATTTAGCTTTCAATTAGCAGGATGTCCTGGGAACCAGATGTGCTTGAGCAGGAAAGGGTGACACATGGATGCCTGTGTGTGCAACGCAATAAATGTCTATGCACATGGTTTCAAGCTAATCCACTGATTGACAGTTGCTGCTGATGCCAAGCCAGGAAATGTTGCAGAAGAAGAAGAAGAAGAAGAAGAAAAAAATGTGGATGTAAACAAGGCATTATATAATTACCATTTGGTGCCACTATCCAATGTCTGTGGACAAACTAAGAATAAATGATATAGGAACACACTCAAATTTAGCCAATGGGGACTTGGAGGCTTCAAACTTTGCATCTGACCATTTTAACTTGTCATGTCATAAAGGGTGAAAGTTAAACTAAATATTAGTATTTATTTAATTTCAATTTCATTCCACAGATTACTTAGTAAAAATCATTATTTCACTTTGTGAATTTTCAAAATGACTATACAGCCATCAAGCAGCAATTATAATTTGAGGGGTTTAACACTGTTTTTAATTATGGAAAACTTTATTAATAATAATAATCATAATAATAATAATGAAAACATCATGGGGCAATATGTTTCCCTTACAACAAAGTTTGCAAAATAGTTGCATGGCATAATTTCTGAAGGGCAAAGGTGGAGGTGGGACAGCTTCACTCATATCCTCCAGCACACATTTGATAAATAAGAGGGATGGCAGTTAAGCAGTTGTACTGAGCTGACCTGACAGCTACCTGACAGATAGGTGTTTCACGGTTAGCTTAATGGCCTGGTGTTTACAATAAGTGGACATGGCATTTGTCTCTGAGGCAACTCTGTGTGTTTGTGTGTGGCGTTTACTTATATTATTCAATGTGGGGAAATGAAATCAGTTTACACATACACACTGTGACAAAAGTCCTCGTGATGTACAGAGACTTGTTTTAAGGAGAGGGTGTAAGGTTAGTGCTTGTAGTGGTTAAGTCAATGTGATGGATGAAAGTGATGGAAACATGACTGTGTGTGTGTGTGTGGGTGGGGTATTTTTCTTGAGATTTTAGTGGAAAGGGTACTATTCACATGTATGGAGCTTTTTATAACAATTGCACA
Source organism: Pseudochromis fuscus (assembly GCA_900323345.1). Classification (NCBI taxonomy): domain Eukaryota; kingdom Metazoa; phylum Chordata; class Actinopteri; family Pseudochromidae; genus Pseudochromis; species Pseudochromis fuscus. The sequence goes on along the minus strand of OOFC01013908.1, from coordinate 30,592 downwards.
AGTAGTGAAGGATCTAAATGTATGTCTCAACCGTGGGCGGTATACAAAAGATGGACATAGCCACTGGGTCTCAAAAGTGAACCAGCGCAAACAAATGCACGGGTGGCTACTTGATGCTGGCTCCAAAAAACTGGCTCCAATTTCAATCCAAAAATTACAATATATACTAAGTCAACACATTTCCTCCACAAGTCATTCTGGTGTCATTAGGTAAAGTCAGCTTCTCTTCTCAGTGATCTGCTCCATCTGAGAATCATTTTAACATTAAGTAGATATTAGGCTTCAAAAACAGGCAGATTTAGGAATATGGTTAGTTTGGTCTGGACTCCAATGATTTACAGGTGGTTTGGAGGCTCATTCAGGTAAACTTGAGTCTCATACACACTAAACAGTGTCCTCATAGGTTCAAGGGTCAAACCCACCTCCTCCTCCCTTTACAACCAAATATGGTCACTTCTGGTTCCAAAAATCCAACATGGTGACATTCAAATGTCAAACTCCTGGCTTCACAAACCAACGGATGACATCACAGTGACTACATCCATCTCTTGTATACAGTCTATGGTCTGAACAAGGGTTATTTTGGACAGTGGGAGGAGATGTGGTGTTTCACTATGAAAAGTCGCCATCATTAACTAATGCTTGCCAAATTACCCCTGCTGCAGGCATTAGAAAATGTGACTGCACTCGTTCAAACTTTTTTCTCTTTTTTCCAGACATGAACTTTTTATAAAGCCTGGGAGGCAATTAGCATTGTAGTAGCATGCAGCAGATTAAAAGGAAATATTTTTAGTAGTAAACATGGAAAATCTTTAGCTTCTTGACATGCAATCACGACTTAAGCATGACTTCTTACAATCAGGTCAGAATAACACACACCTGTGGTTACCTCACAGTGAGAAAGGCAAAGGGCTCGTGAGTTATTGTGGCTGTATAGACTGTGTGTGTGTGTGTGTGTGTGTGTGTGTGTAAGGTAATATGCTGTAAATCTAGAAGGTGAAACAATTAAGGAGGACGTGATTGAAACCCAAGAGGCTCTCATCCTGAGATTATATACTAGGGAAGGTGAGTCCTTGTGAGCAAGAAAAAAGTAATTTCACATTTTAATTGCAAAGCCCTCATTTCTCACCA
>OOFC01013908.1:13215-29441 GCA_900323345.1 Pseudochromis fuscus | reverse complement strand
GGTTAAGTTTTATTTCTATTTTATCTGCAAGATTACAAAGAGGAAAAAAAAAAAGGATATATAAATATATATGGTTTAGTATGTGAGGAAGCGAAGCTGCTTCATTTGCAGGATCCCCAGCTCTATAAAACCATTACCGTACAAACAGCAATTAGCCTCCGTGTGAACAATTGCTGTTCTGTTCCCTAATTACTGAATTACAACCAGGAGATTAACGATGGTTAAATAAAAAACAATTAAGAACAAAACAATTAAGCGTTTTTTTCCTACCCCCCCAAAGCCATTGCTACTCCCCAGTCATGTTAGCTTTTTCCTTTTTTTTTAAGCGTTCAGGAAACTCGCAGTATGTGTGTGTTCAGCAAGGAAAAGGTAGGAATTTCAGGCTGAGATGTGATGTTCCCCAGAAGCTAAATTCAGAGGATATTAGTTGTGAGATCAGGAGAAGAAGAGCGAGCCCCGAGGAGGGTGGGAAAGAGATGAGAGATTTGGGATCATTACAACAATGTTTTTATCCTGCTTATCAGGCATTGCTCTAATGGAGTCGAGCTATTCCAGTTTATCGCAGGCATGTTGTTGAGAGAAACGTTGAAGCATCAATGAATTATTAGCAGTTGGTGATGCGGGTGTACACTCTGTTCTGTATTAGCCGAACATGGAGCCCTCTGGAGAGGATGGAGGAGTTTAAAAATGTGCTTGTTTTGAAAACATCTGAGCTGCTGGAGTTCATTTATATGTGAGGCACTAATAATGTGTGTCAGTGTGCCGTGTATATGAAGCTTGTTCTGCTCAGGGGTGCAGCGATAACACAAGAATGTTGATGAGTGCAATTTTGAATGTTGCACCAATCACACCTGTGTGAGTGTAGATGTAATATGTTTTCTTATGGCTATTCAATGGATTGCTTTAATTAGTGGCTCTATTGAATATAAGATGTTTGGCTTCAAAGTATCTCTGGCTTCATTTGGTGTTGATATTAATCAAAAAATATATTTCTATGGGGGGTTTACAAGCTGAACTGAAATGTGAAATACCGTATTTTCCAGACTATAAGCTGCTACTTTTTTCCGACGCTTTGAACTTAAACACCGGTGTGGCTCATGTATCGGCGGCACGAAGCCCGTTAGCTTTTTACAAGCTAGCAAGCTCCGTGCCGCCGATACATTTAGCGTCGTCACATCAGACCCGGTCAGAGTGGACCACATGAAACTGTTCGAATAAATTCAATAGCGGCTTACAGACAGGTGCACTCAATAGTCCAGAAAATACAGTAGTTCCTTTGCAACAAAATATCAGTGCAGCTCTTGTGCAGTACTGATATAGATATAGTTATGTTTCCATGTAAGGTGTCTCAATAACTATGTAGTAATGCAGTAGTTTGAGAATAAATAAGTATTTTTTTTTAGCTCTGTGAGTCTCTAAAATATAAAATCAGATTGATCAAAACCTTAAAAACCTACCACAAGGTAAGAAGTGTACACTCCTGGAGACATTTCATTTTGTTGTAATGTGTTTTTTTTTTTAAATTTTGTCTCCGTATGCCAAACAATTATTGCTCTATCGTCTCTTCGCTGCAGTTGCTAAAACTACCTGTCAATCAAACAGTGTGGGCTGGACTCTCTTGTCTTGTACTTTCTGATGGAAAAGTCTGGTTTTCTGTAGGTGGCCACTTTCCCCACTGTTTACTCTAAACAAACTGCTGGTGGCTGCTGTCAGAATTTCATAATGACTCATTTCCTGAGAGCCAGAGGGCTGCTCCACAGACACTGAGTTGATGGAACAGCGAAGGTGGTCATGAACTTGCTGCAATCGATACTGCATTATAAAGTTTGCTGTTCAACATTTTGAATACATTTATATAAATTTAGCTTCAACCCACCGTCCTCCTCCGTCTGTTTGACTATCTCCTCGCTCTCCTTGCTGCCCTCGGGGTTGGCCAGGACAAGTCGCAGCCTGACTGTGACAAACGGCCTGAGTCCCCTCAGAGTGTAATGTGAGGACGTCTGGATCAACTCCTCAGCGGCAAACTCCTGCTGGTTGAACACATACTGGTACTGGACCTGGAAGAAAAGAGGGGGAACAAATATTCAGTGGTCCACACATGAACCTGAAGCAGTAGAAATGCTAAGTATGGATAAATTCAAAATATAAAATCACAACGTAAAGGTTCAGAGTGTCTGTATTCACCTTTAGCTGGAGTGCATGATAATATACCAGATCATTTCCTAAAATCAAGAAGTTGTCAAGAAATGTTTTCTTACCGTCAGGTTGTAGCTGTGGCAGCGTGTTACAGCGTACCCAAAAGTCTCCCACTGTATTGTGAGCTGGCGAGCTCTGACGTCCACCACATTGACGTTCTGGGGACCGTGGACTGGATCTGAAGAAAAGACAGATGGACAGAGAGGAAAGTTAATGTGTTGACAGCACTGGAGCGACAGTAGCAAGAACAGATTGTTGAGCTACAGTTTCATCTAATCCGGAAACACTCAAACCAGAGACTAGGATATGATACACAGTGGATTTAATGGGTTTAAATTTCTAAACTCCAGGTTACAGGTCAGGTGCCCAGATGACACATTTGATCACCATGAACACTGTTTTCAAGGCCAATATTTTTCCAACCAAATCTAAAATGTTATAACCAAACCAGGCTGCATATACACTGAAGTAATTCACAGGTTTTTTGTGAATAGCATACTTTGCCTGTCACCATGGTGTACATTTAATTTGCGACGTCAGAGAAAAGTGCATCTAAATTTTTGCCAAACAAACGGTGACACTGATGAAGTCCCTTTGGAGTGGCAATCACACAGTAAATATCGGAAATTTATTATATTGAACACTTACTATTTTCAAATTAAATGCAGCATAATAATAATAATAATGACAATACAAAACTTTATTTATGGAGCTCTTTTCAAATCAACCATTACAAAGTGCCTTCCATTAATAAAATACAGTGCACATAAAGAAAACAAAATAAAATACAATAATACACACAAATACAAAGCAACAATTTGATTTAAAAAAAAAACTTAAATAAAATCAGGAAAGGCAAGGAAAGGAAAGGAAAAGAGAGCACAGAGTCAGCCAGCCTGATGTCCTCAGGCAGGTCGTGAAATGCTTTGTCCCCCTTTGTTTTCAGGATCTTAGGTTGTGAGGTGGAGAGCAAGGTGTTAAAAGGTCGCCATTGTAACCAGGACGGAGACCGTTGCGTGCTTTAAAAGTGATTAAAAGTCTTAAAATCAATCCTAAAATGTACCGGCAGCCAATGTAAACGAGTTAAAACAGGCATGATGTCCTCCCGTTTCTGAACAGAAAACATTTGAACCTCTCTAAATTAGATCCATCTGACCTCACCAATATTCCTTTGGGGATTCTTCTCTGTCCTGATCATAGGGATTACTATCCATATCATCCAGATGAACAAAATCAAATTAAATTTTCCACCTCACATTTAACAGCAGCAGAATTCTGGCATGTAACACACTCAGTGGGCGTATTTATCTTCTGACAGCAGTTTGGTTTAGTGCCATGTGTAAGGAAACCTTAATGAGACACAGAGACAGTTCACAGGTTCACAGGTTCCAACCTGTCATCTAATAATTAATTGACAGTCTGTCTGACCACTAGGCCGTGCTGCGACATTACAGAAAAGCCCAGATTCAAATGCCAGGGATTTACCACCGAAGTCCCTTTATTAATCTGCAGGCGTTTGGAGTGGCTGTTACTGCCCTTGCCATATGTGGTTCACACGCACATTAATTTCCCTAACGGTAACCATAAACCCTTACTCGCCAAACTCTAACCCCATAAACAGATTTACGTCCCCACAGCATGTGTAACACAAGCATCAAAAAATGCATGAACTTCCACATCGACGACCAGCAACAGGCTGAGACTGGCCCACCTACAGTCACACACACACACACACACACACACACACACACACACACAGCATTGTTCCAGCCATATGTTGGGCTCTCATCCCCAGGTTTGTGCACCACAGCTGACTGCACACTAACAAGCTTGTTCAAACTCATCTTTCTGTCTGCCTAATTAGTTTGTATCAGTTAACGATGGCAACCAAAACAGGTCACTGCTTAATTAGAGAAGCCACATCAGTCGTACTTCTCCAGTGGAAACAGAAACTTTACTCCACAATGAGGACGATCCCCAAAATCTGGGAAAAACAGACACCTACACAAAGAAGGGGAAAAATGTGTTTTGGCATTGAAGAGGAAACTCATTCATTATGTCTCATAATTGTTGGAAGAGCAGCTCAGCTAATGAATTAGTGACGTTAGTGAGAATATTGTTGCTCCCAAGAAGCAATCAAGGGGCCTCCGGCTGGATTTTACCCTCAGAGTGTCAGAATGTAAACTTTTTCAACTCATTAAACCTTTACTGTAAAACCCAGCAGAAAAATAACACTTTTTCTGTTGTTGCAGTTAAAAACCCGGTAAATGGGAAATGCAAAAATATGTCCTTGTTGAAGTGCCCTTAAGCAAGACACCAAGTTCAATGGTTAAGAGAAAAAATCTTTATACTAAAGTGGCTTAATATTTAAAGTAAAGCTCTGCAAACACTGTTAGAAAATTATACACTGTAAAAAAAAAAAGAATATTTACACAACTTAAAAAAAAATTAAACTGACAAACACTATTTTGTCAAATTACAGAGAAGATGCTTACTCTTAATTTCCACTATTAAAATGTTCTATTTAAAACTTGTATTTAGAAATAGAAAAAGGAAATGAAACTTCAATTTAATTTTAAAAACACATTTTTTAAAAACTTTTTAAATGCCTTGTTATTCACAGTGTTCACAGTGTTTAAATACATAGCTTAATTTTGTATTTTATTTCCTTTATTTTTGGTATTTAAAAATCTAATAAATAAATTAGTAAAATAAATGGTGAACAAACTGAAAAATTTAAGATGTTTTTACAGCTTGGAACAATTTGTTCAAAATCCATCCAGTAATCCTGAAAAGTTTATAATAATCTTGCAGTTAGTGCAGTAAGAAGTTCTGATTTTTGTTTAAATTTTGAAAAAAGCTTAACAAACTGAAGCCTCTCAAAATAATGAATTAAGCCCATAGACTTAAACAGGAGTTTTCCCCCTTGCTTTAACCCCAAAAGACTGTGTATGAATGCAGCTGAGCGCATTATAAGATTCAAACAAGCTACTTACAGTAAATGTAAGATCAGCCTAAAGAGCCAAGATTAGACAACGGCTCCATGGATAAGCCATCTCAGAGGCCGTCCCAGACAGGAAATAAGACTTTCAGGTTTTGGTGTGAATACTGCACAAAAGAATAGTTTGTAGCCATCAGTTAATTTCATGCATACATTTCTCTTAGATGCTGCACACAGTTTATTTGGCATTTTGGAGAAGTTCTTTAGGGGATTTAGACTGTCTCAATGTTTTCAATCTTTTCATATAATCCCAGACTGACTTAATGATGTTGAGATCAGCGCTCTGTGGGGAGGCTTTCCATCTGTTGCAGCGCTCCTTAGTTATGTGGAAGAAGACAGAGTTTCTTTTATTACTGAGGCTGTATACATGAGAATCTACACAGTCTTCAAACTTTTGCACTGTATGTGTGTGGATATGGCTGCAGAGGAGGAAAAGTTACAGCATAAGCTAAAGGACAAGCATTGGAGTGGAAATATCTGCAAATTCAAGATGCACAGTTTGTTTGTGTTGTTATATGTGAGAGATCTTCTATATGTGTTTGTGGGTTTGGGTGCAGACTTTAGACCCCCTGGGGTGCTTTATGGTTTAAAGAGTCTCTGTTTCTACTTAAAAAGGCCCAGGCCTATGAAGTAATCTACCATTCCCGGATAAGTCTGTGGCAGACTGACATTTGGCAGCCAAGAAAGCTGCAGGGGGGAAGTGATATAACCAACGTATAACCCAATCCTCAGGTCAGCACAGCGGGCAATGTGCTTTCACACGGCCCCCATACTGTCCACAGAAAATAGGACTTCACTGCTTCTGGCTGAGACTGATGTAGATGGGCTGATGGACTTTACTCGGTGTACTTCCATTTTCAGATTTAAAATCCTGCACGTCACCATGCAGCATTCGGAGTACAAAAAACAACAATTGTCAAGATTTTCTTTTTCTTCTAAAAAAGATATTATTCACTTATTTATCCGCAGCAGGACACTTCACAAACTTTTTAATGGATTTTCTTGAGTGATGCTGTGCCAAACTGTTCAGCTATAGGTCCAATAGATACATTTATCCCCTGACTGATTAGGACATGCCAGCAGGAGACAAAAATCAAGGAAGATCCTGTTTTCAGAGTTGAACTCCTCTGGAGAACAAATATAAAGTAACCTGTAATTATGCACACTTAAGAAGATCGAGTGATGTACCTGTAATAAATGCACACACTGTAATTCCTTAATTACGGCGACATAATCACTCATCACTGAGCCGGGGAGACGACGAAATAACCTGTTTTCCCCAAGAACGGTAATATATCAAAGCTCCCCTTGCTGCAATGACTCTTTGCTTCTGAAAAGACTCAAACCATGTTAATGAAATCATGTTTGTGCTCAGAGTTGTGGAGAGGAACGGGCCAAAAACAACAACAAAAAAAAACGCCAACCAAGTCCCCCTCGCCAGCTATCTCTGCCACCCACTTAATCCAGCAGTCTTTGGGTTGGGTATCAGGGAAGCTAATCTTTCAGATAATCTGGCTGATGCTCAGCTGGAGTCCTTCGAAACAGATTGGTCATTTCTACCTAGAAAAACAGAGGGAGGTCGATTCAACAGAATGAAAGAGACACAACCAGTTGCATTTCCAAATGTATTTTGTTCTTTGGAGGCCGAGGTCAACTTAAAAACCCTTAAAAGACAGAGCTGCAAAAGAAGAGCGTTGTAGAGGAATGGAGTAGAAAGTGGGGATGCTGAGTGAGAGGGTGATGGAGGGAGCAGGAGGGGTTATTTGAATTTAACTTTGTTTACATCGTTAAGTTAATGGTGTCTCCCGGGCTGCCCTTGGTCATGACAAATGCCAGATTTGCCACATCATCCACCTGATTTATTCTAATTTCCTCCTCTCTTCTTCTGCATCCACACATCTTCTACATTCTTCTTTCCTCCATCTATTTCAATCTCTTTGTTGCATCTGTTCAAACCTCCTGTAAATCAAACACTGGACTGCATGTCGCTCTTTTCATCCCAGATTATTATACAAGTATAAAGAAAGCGTGACTGCCTGGAGTAACCAATGAATGGAAGTAAAGCACCAATTGACGGATAAGAAAAAATGTATGTATCCATGGAGGAAGAAGGACTCTATCCCTCCACAGGGGTACGAGCCCTGCACTAGGCAGGACTTCTACCCTCATTAATCAGCACTGGTCAAAGGTTGGCATGTTAGCTATCACACACTGGGAAAGGGCATTGTGGATGGCACAGCTGGCTCACAATGTGACAACACCAAACAGTGAGGCGTGTTGCGGCCAGATGTGATCGCCCTCTTCCCGCTGTGGACCAGGGGAGTGGTCCTCGATATTAAAAGCACGACAGAAGCTTCATCTGGCAAATGGCTTTTTCAGAGCAGCACTGCTACGCGACACATACCTCCTGATTGCACATACAGCAATGCCTGCTGATGCTGGTATTGATTAATGCAGCTTATGATTTTACCAGATGATCCCAGTGGAAACTGCTTCCCTGTTCTTGGTGTAATATGGAGATATCAATTAGTCCATCTGAATGTGCTGACTATACACTGTGGAAAACAAAGGATGAGGGAGATAAAATTTGAAGCTTATCCCCATAACAACATGATAGCCACAATTTAATGTAAAATATCTGAGCCTTTTAGCACAAGCATTGACTTTTACATGACTTTTTTACAACTCTGGGCTGAACTGTCTGTAATCATCTACACAACAGGCATAACAAGCATGTGTGCCGATGGATAGTTCGAATTCCCCACTGAGTTCACCTGTGGAAGAGATAAAGTTGTTTTGCCTGTCTCTGAAAGTACTTAAGGGCCTTTTGGATGTTTTGGCAGGTAGATATCTAGTTCAGGCGAGAGCCTAGTGAGGCATTGTGTTTTGGGATGCCTTCCTGAATCTGATGAATGAGCAGCAGAAATGGAGCCATTAATCCAGAGACTTTAGGGAGCCATTTCAGGGAGAAGAGAGGAGGAGAGGAAGAGGAAGAGTGGAAATCAATCTTGCTGCCTCCCTATGCTCCCCGTCCTCCTCTATGTTGCTCTCTTGTTCCTTTTGTTTTTATTCTTATTCCTTTCCCATCTTCTGTCTTCGCAGGCTTTCCTTTGCCATCGTTAATTGTTATTTCTTATTTTGTCTTTTTTTTTTTTTGCCTAATTTAAAAAAAAAACTGTTATCTCTCAGCAGCTCTTCCTCATCCCTTTATGGGGATTTGCTGCTTGTGCCACTACTCCCATATCACCTTCTGCCTCACTTCCTGACCTCTGATTTCTACTCCCATTTCAAAACTGCTCCTTTAAAAACTGGGTCTCTAATAAAGGCCAGACCACTAAAAACACTAAAAGTCCTGTTGAGAAATAGATGGTGACAGTGAGTTTGTATTTACAGAGTAATGCAGTAGTAGTGCAACTTTAACATTATTGCTTTTAAATCAGATTTAACAGTTGAACCAATTCAAAACGTGGCTGTGTACTGACATATGACAAATGAAATGTATCAAACAGGAAATCTGAACTAAAGTTCTCCAATACAGTACAAGCCTGCTTCAACTAGAGCTCTGCCACTTCGAGAGTTGAGCTAGATATAAAGGCACAAATGGTCAGGAAATAAAAATGTACTCATAGACAGGTCATATACTGTACTTGTATGGAGTACTGTAACAACCACATACACTCTAAAAGCTGCTTGTACTCTACCTTCAACTAAAATAACAGGAGCTTTTCAATATGGCCGTATTGCCCTCACGCACATCACCTAATGATCCTTGCTGCTCTCAGCAATTGTGCTGTTAACAGTGAACCCTGCATCTCTTCACGGTCTCTCTCCGTGGCCTCTCATGCCTCTGCTGGTCTTTCTCTTTCTTTCTGGCTTTCTATGCTTTTGATTCTCATCTCTGTATTCACAAAGACCTGAAAGGCAAAAACATAAAAAAAGAAGACGAGTAAGTGTCAGAGGGAAAACACAGAGAGTTTCCCTGTGGGAGAAGCACAGAAGGGACAACTTTCACTTCCAGGCTGTGTTTGTGTGCATTTGTATGTCTGATATTGTATGTGCGTGTCTCTACTTTTATGTGTGCGGGGGGAAATTACATATTACTGAAAGTACACTGGCCAAAGGCTACAAATACAATTATTAATAGAGATCCTAACCAGCACACACACACACACACACACACACACACACACACACACACACACACACACACACAAGGTCCCCCGTGAAAATGACCCTCCGAGGCAAACAAGCAAGATCAGACGAAAACCCTCATGGAGGTTTTTCCCCTTACTTGGGTTTAACAAGTGTGTTTGTGTGTTTGTGAGTGTGCGTGCGTGCTTGTGTGAAGGGTTTCTCGCGCGCTGTCCAGACTGAAGTACCCACTATCCCATTTCACACAGTAACACACATGACCCCTCGTATGGATACACACCAACTCACACGCAAACACAATGCACTCAAGGACACCCTGAGATTCACCTCATTAAAAACAACAAAAATGAAGTATGTAATATTTCATCAGTGAAGTACCTCAATAACACCATCATCAAATTATCAACCGCTTAATCATGACAGCTTCAAGAAAGTCATTAATTTGGCTCATTGCCTCCACACACACATGATCTTACATGTTCCCTCTTTAAGGGGAAGAAATATGTCAAAGGCCTTACTCTACGCACTGTATGTACAGTCAGACGTAACAATTCTATGTAGTGGGACTCATAAATAAACTGTAAAAGACACACACCCTGCTCATCCCCAACACGCACAAAGGCAGCAGCAGCAGACAAGGCGACACCCTGTGGCTCCGTGTCTTGGATAAATTAGATTAAATCGACTAGTAGCAGATGCTTTTTAGTAGATTTTAATTACGTCTCCCTGCATGGATCCCACTACTGAGAGTTCAACCATAACTCATAACATCAGACTTCATGGCAGAATTCCTTTAAACCTCAGAAAAGAGCTGTAATAGATAGATAGCTTTATTGTCATTGTATCAAAATACACAGAGATTTCACTTCAGATAAAATAATTATTTTAAGGATTTACAGAAAGATTTTCAGGTTTTGAAATTAAGTGAATTTCAGGGAATCTGCTTTAAATAATTATATTTTAAGGCAATTTGATAATTGTCTATGAAAATCATCTGAAAATCATTTGATAAAAAGGTTCAGATTTTTTCTTGCTTCTCAGCAAGAGATTAGACTATTTGCTCAATTCCTCAAACACTATTCAATTCAAAGTTGGTCTCTAATGATGGGCTGTGATTGATGTGAACTAATAAAGGCCTGACGCCAAACAGAGGTCAGGGAAAAAACAACGGTTAATGAATAAATTCAACATAGTGTACCTGTAAATATTGTAAATTCAAAGCCCAGCTAAAAAATGAAGGGCTTCTGTCCACTGAATTGCTTGTAGTGGGCTTTAATTTTGAAAAGTTTAAAGAAAGTGTTGAGTTCATATTAATAGTGTAAAACCTAAAGTTAGTAATTAACTTCCAATCCCAATTGAAGGGTCAAAATCATACTGAAATATGATTAATTGAACTGATCAAATGTAGGGATTAGAAAAATGCCCTGCCTCAAATACTAAGTTGCTGCTCACTTAAATAAAGGCCTTGGCCATACGATTTACAGGAAACACCAGTTTTAAATTTATCATTACATAACAAAATCTGCCCTCTGCCCTATTATAAGTGGTGTAAATAAGAACACAATTTGTTATTGATCTTCACTGTAGTCAGAAAATATCATCACATCATACATACTACAGCTATGAAGTGACTGCAGTGCTGCAGCATCTTCTGCGGTTAACACTGTAATCCTTCAGCGGGACAGATACAGAATGAATGTAGATTGTGATATCAAAAGCCGCAAGAAGAAGGATGCTCTGAGCCAAAACTACGCAGTAATGTAATTCAAAATGGAGCAGAAAGGAAATCTATTTCGAATCCTGCTTTATTAATACCATTGCTGCCTACAGGCAGGGAAGGGACAATTGAGTTGTAGCAATTTGCAGAATGAGCGGGCCAGGGAGGGAGGGGGAGGGAGAGGGGGATACAGAGAGGGAGTGGTGCTGATGCTGAGAAACAGAGCAAGGGAAGAATGAGAGGAAGGAAAAAACATAGAAAGCCTAAATAAAGAGAGGGACACAGTGAGATACAGAAGAAGAACAATCCAAGTCAACAAAAGGAAATAGAAAAGTAGAAATGAATAAGAGTCAAAAACAAAGTTAATAAAAGAAAAAAACAACCAAAAAAAGACACAGAAGGTGATGGAGAGAAACAGACAGAATCAGAGAGCCAGAGGGGACGACAGAAAGATTTAAAGCAGCGACATAATGAGCCAATTGATGGCGAGGCCTGGGGTTAAACACCTGAAGCCAGCCAGTAATTGGCTGAGAATGACAGAGTGACAGGCGGAGAGATACAGGCTGTGACCTGGAAGGAGAAGGAGAGAGAGATGGAAACAGAGAGATGGAGGGAGGAGCTGAATGTATTCATCTTCAGATAAAAAATGTCATTGTGGCTGGGAAAGTGCAGGAAAGGATGAGGAAATGCTCCGGGGCCTCCAATAAAAGCATGAATACAGCTGCTCGTTACAATAATGTCACTCAGCCAATTATATCCCTAACAGTCAGATTAAATTATAAAAGAAAACGTCTTTTACTTCAACTCCTCGGGAGAGTTGCTGTGTGATGATACCTCCAGTGAGTCTTGTGTTATAAGTTATCTTTGAGGATGGATCTTTTCTTTTTTAAACCTTTTCCTTTGATCAATAAAGCAAGATCCCTTGCAGGGACTTTCAGAGCTGTAGTTTGAAGGGGTGGTAACGAGATTCAATCCTGGTGAAGAGTTTCTGGAGTTTTGTGGATTGTTCATTATCAGAAAGTCCTAAATTATCTGTATCCCCTGCTGATCTGCTGCTCCTGTGGTGCCTGTGCTGTAATTTTAGCTTAATCTAAACTACTCAATTAAAAATAAATTAGTGTAATAATGATAAATTTAAAATTAAAGTTTTCTCCAGCATCATAATTTGTTATTTCACTTCAACAAATGTGCATAAAATGTGTGATTACTGGTATTATAGGTAAGAGCCAAACTAAATAAAAAAAACCAAAAACTAAAACTAGTGTAATTTACTCATATTTCCTTGAATATTTTCTAGTCATGCTAACCACCAACAAGCCTCACCTGCTAAAGGACAAAAGGTGTTGATATTGTTGGTAAAACCGTCATATGGAAGTGTGTATTCTCAGTTATATAAAGCAGGATTAAACAGCCGTATCCACATTATCATTGAAACACCTGTTAAAATAAGTGTCATCTAATGCACCAACTCAGCACTGGCTCCAAGACTTCAACATTTCCACTGTAAATTGGAGGCACAATTACAATGGTCCAAAAAAAAAAGTGGAAGATTTTTTCTTCATTAAGTTGAATATCCTGTGACAGCCAACAGTGGATATCTGCGAGGCAGGGTTAAAGGCAGGCTTAGGGAAAGCGGTGTTGCTAAAATTAAACATGTTATGACGACAGCATGGGAATGGAGGGAAATGTTAGCAAATTACCTGTCATGGCATCCAGTTAATCTCCTAATTCTGAATCTTTGGCCTCGTTCTCAGGCTAACCGCTCCTGTCAATGCACAGTCTGATCCCTCCTCCTGTCAACAAGGCCTCCTGACTGTGCATCCAGACCAACCATGATCTGTCATCCGCTCCCCATTATCCACACTGTACGCCTCTCACACTGACCTGGCTTCAAGTATTGACCACTTAAAGACTTTTAGCACTATAACCTCTGTCTGCCTTGTGTCAGTTTTCCAGACCATTACAGATCCACTGGGAACATTTCAACTGCAAACCTTTAAGAGCAGACAAAGAAAGAGGTATTAACAATAACGGCTGACCTATGTGAGCAGTTTAAGATGAGCTGATTATATGTTTGGTTTTTGTTGTTCTATCCTATGGTCCATTGTATTAATGTAGTCCTCTGGGGTCTTGTTTTGTTTCAGTCCACCCTCACCTATGTGAATTTACAATCATTTATTTATTTTGATATAATGTATGAACAGGAGTAGGAAAAAGTTACATTATTATGATTATTTTTTTAAAATTGTGGAAACCACCTAGGTGTAACGAATCATTTCTATAACTTAGATGCAAAAATAAGTTTCACTTTCAGTTTCACGAGCACTCTCCGCAGAATCACCCATTTTAACTGTTTCATCCTGCACCAAACGTGCATCAGACACCACAAGATTCAAGAAAAAGCATGATGTTTATTTATTATCATAGTCTTGTTTTACCTGCTCTATTACCATTATTCAAAAACTGGTAAATAGTTTGAAATCCGTATCTTCAACACAAGCTGAAAAAAAGACCCGGAGAGGCTGTGTCTTCCTGCTACCACATCGTAAACTAGTCATGTGATCTGATCACGCTGGTGTGATCATAGACTTCAGAAGAGCAACAACTAATAAATAATTACTTGCCACAATTAAGTACTAATGCTGCTGCAAATCTAGATTTAAAAATTGAAGACAAAATGTCCAAAAAACCATTAAAGGGGAGAGGTGGGTACAGAGCAGGTGGAAGATGTCAGCTGGGAAATGGTGTTAACCAGAACTGGAAAGGTGACAAGTTTAAATTTGCTCAGTGAGGGCATGTCACAAGGAGTCACCGGGAAAAGTTTGGATGTGAAGTCTCATATTTTCCTTTAAATAGTAGAGAAATGTTTGACATTCTTTTATAAATGTTTCTGTGTTCAGTTATAATAATTAACCCTAAATCAACCAAACTGTTATTAAAAATAATTCACTAAATATCCTTTTAATGAATCTTGATATATATTGTGACTATGTAAATAATCAGCCATCATAAAATCCCCTCATTATCTAATCGAAGTTGCCAGTAAAATGATCTGATTTTCCTTCACAAAGAAGCCACGTGAGGGTTATTCATCCAAAACAGCAGAAACTCACTGGCTTGCTTTGACAGAGCTGAAGTGTGTATTTCATTGTTGTAATGTCGCTCTATAGCTGAGCAGAAGACAGGGAAAACCTTTTCAAAGTTCAATGCCACAGTGTTGTTTTTTATATCTTTTAAATGAGTAACTTAGTTTGTTCCTTTGTCCCTCTGCCGATCGAAGAGACGAGAGGACAGGACTTGTTTGGCTTTATGCTGAGACGCCCCTTTTCCAAATGTCACAACACTGGTACCGCATCGAGCGAGCATCTTACGCACTTCCCACCCACTGTGTCTTTGTGAGTGTCTCCGTGCTTCTCAATCTCTTGTAAGCAGTGTGTGTGTGTGTGTGTGAATGTACACCTGTGTGTATTTCAGGGTTTACCACAGTCCAGCAAAGCCATTAGAGTCTTTTTGCTTTTTTTTGTGTGTGTGTGTGTGTGTGTGTGTGTGTGTGTGTGTCTTTGTTTCTGTTTGTGCGTGAGAGAGCTAAGTGTCAGTGATTTTTATCTCGTCTACCAGCCTAATGGGGGAGTATTGACAGGCGTCCCATTACATGCCAGTCCTCTATTGGGAACACAGACAGCAGGATGGGATTTATTGAATCCTGCTCCTCTTCAAGAAAAACAGATGCAGAAGTTTGGAGTCAGAATGAAACAGAGCTAGTGACTTCATCGTCAGCTTTTGAGTGCTCACATGCAAAAATAAAACTAACTTCCCTGTGTTACTAAATTATAGTGTTTCAGGTCAGCAGTCAGTAGTTGGAGGTTACTTGAAGAGCATCTATGACCAATGAAACCAAAGTTAACTTTACAATACTCACAGAGAAACTACATTTCTCCCATTCTGGTTTCTCAGCACTTGATCTACGTCTGTATTTTGTTTTGGTAAAAAGAAATTCTGATAGATTAGATCAAATAATCCAACCTTGCTTTTGGTCCAGATCAAACCTTCTGGTTAGTAGGATTGGGACATCTGCGAGTTGTCTCTTCAAATTAAAACACTTAAATTGACCCCCTGCTGGTTCTTCTACCTGTTGTTCTTTACTCAGTCAGTAGCCTAACAGTGGGATATGTGGTCTCATTTAAAGCACTGCTAATCTGGATTTAGTGATCTTGAAACGTTTGTATCTGGATCAGGATGATTTAATCCAATGCTGCTTTCAAAAACTGGCACGGACGTAAGATGGATTACCTGATCTTGGATAGCACTAGCATGGGAACCAAAACCCTTGATCTGGAAGTTTTTGAACAGCTAGGCCCACATGCATAGCTCTTAATAATGAAGCTCCACCCCCTCCCAAGACCTCATAGTACTCTATTACACCAGTTAAAGTATTCAGTCTCAGAATGCAGTTTCCAAAAGTCGAACAGGAAGCAGACCCTTCAGCTGGTACTTCCCCCGTGGAACCATCTTGGATTTGAGTTTTGTAGATGTATTATAGCTCGCCTCATCTGGTTACTCCAAGGCTGATATGTCATGCTACGTAGCAGTACATGATAAATGGTGGTAAAAGGATGTACTTTACACTCTGACATGCATAAACATAACCTTGTTGAAAGTCCTGTCAATAAAATCCCAACCGGACAAACTATTAAGCCAGTTTGAAGTGGTCTCCGCTGTATGCAAACTCTGTCATCAAGGCTGATAAATGAATATGGTGTTTATGTTATTGAACGCCTTCATGAGGTAGCGTCTGAGCTTTCAGAAAAGCTCAACAAAGCTCTCATCATCAGCACAGCTTTTATCTGAAATGTCGGCCCCCCATCCATTGCCACGCCGCAGAAAGAAAAGGACAGACTGAATTTATCACTCACCAATCTCAAATGGGACCAAACCAAACAAAAAAAAAATAACATAAGATTGAGTTTTGGGCTGGCAAAGAACTCAGCTGGCAGGTTTTTAAAATTACGCACTCATTTCTTTCAGTTCACTTCAAAAGGTGCTTTACTGGGGAGGAATAAAGAAGCACTTATTGCAAAAGCAAACACAATATGAGCAGACGCAGATAGCGGCAATGGCAATGAGGCGGTAATAATGTCAATCTTTCCCTGTGTCTCTTAC
>OOFC01013907.1:0-16821 GCA_900323345.1 Pseudochromis fuscus | reverse complement strand
TAGCTAGTAGCTCCCTACAGGCACAAACATCAGAGTCAAGAAAAACCAGATAACTCAACACATCCACACGGAACCTTCAAAGTAAAACAAATATAGGATAGCGTGACCAAGCCAGTCGACACTTTTTAAACGTTTTGTTTATATTCACAACCTGAATGTGTTTATTATCGAAGCAGCGAGGAGTCTTTGGATTACATTGTTAGTTTAATCGTATATCTCTGTAGCGTTTGTAAAACAGCGCTTTTATTTTGAAGGCCGAATTACACAATATCTGCTAAATGCCGAGCTAATTTCAGCTAGCTTCAAGTAGCTTCCTGAAACTACACGGCTAACCTGCTAGCAGCGGTGCAGAGGCAGCCAGTCTGGGGGCGACAGGCCTGTTGGTGACTCGGTCAACTGGTCCCAGTCCTCCCAGTTTACTTCTCCCACTCTACAGCCTTCTACTCTACAGTGTCACAGTTTAAAATAAGTCTTAGGTTCTGCTCCGACGTTGTTAGCACACTGCTGATACAAGTAGCACCAAGGCCTCTGTCCCCAGTCCAGGCCACTGTCTCACTGCTACACACTTTAATACAACACAGTCTAGTAATAATAACATTCTTATTGTGTAAGCATCCACAGTTACAGGCTGCTGGCTCCTCATAATATGTGTTGATTTGGTGCTAATGTCGGTACTTCAGCCCTGTGTTATAGTTTCTTGGTACAGATTAAACACTTGTTATTAAACACTACTGTACTAAATTCACATGTATGTTAAAGTGCTCATCTGTAGCCAGGGTGAATGTGTGAATCCATTATCGGACAGAGGAGCCTAGTCACTTGCACACAGATAAAAACAAATGTCAGTAAGATCCTGTGAGCTACAGCAACATCTGCTACAACCTAACAGAAATTATAGTAAAATAAAGAAAAGTGACAGCTGGAGTCCGGGCTTTTTTGTAATTAACCTTTGATTCGTTACCATTATATGTATAATATGTAAACTCAGTGCAGGGATTTCCCCTGGGAAGAGCAGGTCAGGCAGGCTGATGTCCGATAATGGATGTGGACATGGTTGATCAGACTTTAAAAATGCTTGATATTTATATTATTGATAATAATAATAATAATGAACAGCAGTGCAGTCATGTATCCAGTGGTGCATTTTCTTCCTCTGTGGCAGATGTCTAGTATCAAATGTTTTATCTAAACCTTACAGAAACCAACACCTGCTGGAGATGTCAAAATGAAACAGGTATTCACTCTTATTTTACTAGGTCTCAGTTCACTGCTGTTGGAGGATATGTGTTGTTTACACTGTGTGTCTCTCTCTGCAAAGGATTTCCTTGAAATGTTCCCTCTCCACCTCCTTCTGTTCATCTGTTTTATTTTTGTTTTCAGCATTTTCTTTATTTATTTTTTGTAAAAACCTGCTTCTCCATCCACTGCATGTGTTAAATGGAGCCTCCATGTTAGAACGACCCGATGTAGACACAGTAGACAGACCCCATCGAGCAGACCCCCTTTGCTGAGAGTGTTTTCCTCAGATAAACCGACATGCTGCTTCATCTGAAACAAGACGGTTCTTCTTAGCGGCAGAATTTAAGTCGTGTTTCACTGGCACTTACTGATTCTCACCTTTATATAGTATGTTAGTCTTTGCCTCTTATAAACAACTAGTCTTGCGCCATGTGTCTGGTGTGAATACACATTTAATGTCATACAAACCCCACAAACTGTACTTGTTGCAGCTTTGAACTGAAGTACAGCAATGCCAAAAGGACATAAGTAATCACATCTTATTTTCTCAGTTTTGCAATGAGAGAACGACCTAATGTCAGTGGTTTTCTTGTGAAAACAAACTTTGTTTAGAGGATAATTGATCTTGTTATCTTGCGAAAACGAGATCAATCTGTTATCAAGATATCAAGAAAAATAACTTGATTTCAAGTAGTCGTTATCACAGCAAAACAGAGTCAAAAGAAATGTATTTAACCATATCCTTTCAGGGCTGCCGTACTGATGACATAGTTAACTAAAGGAGTATATAATTTAGTACATTTGATTTAAAGGGTATTAGCTTTATTCTGCTACTTAACTGAGTTTGTCAGCTGTTACTTTTTTCTCCATTGTGATTAAATTCAGCTGTGTTTGTGTGACATAACAACCACAAGTATTTAGACTTTAGAGAACAAAAATGTTTTGTTCAGATACATTCAAACAGGAAAGCAAATTAGCCTAAGCTAAGGGTACTTTAGCAACTAGCTTTAACCAGCTAAAGGGCTCTCACAGCTGTTTGGTTTTGAAATTCAACAAAAAATTACATTACTGTGGTGTTACAATGTTTCTAAAGATAAATGCAACATTTAGGTCTTAATATTTAGTGTTTGTAGAGCAGAAGCAGCTAACATCAAGCTTAATTAACATTGCTATCTGTTGCTGCTGCATTGGGTTGTTGTACATGCATCCAGTTTATTAAGTCTATAGCATTAGGTAAACTTCTTCATACACAGATGAGATTATAATGCTGGTGATGAGTGGTGTCTGCCAGTGGAACAGGACTGACAAGCTGTCGGTTAAACAAGAATAACACATCATACATTTTAAAATTTGACGCCACTTGTTTGTCACGACGTGTCAGAATAGTAGTGCGGTGATAAGTGCAGGGGGGTGGTAATAATCCTCAGGAAACACAGTGACACATCCAGCTGCACTGAGCCAGACCCACTGAACATGGTCCTTGTTTTCACACCAGCTAAAGCACACTCCCGGTGACCTGTCCTCTGATCCACACACTGACTGTGCTGGGATGTTAACGATGACCCACTCACACTGAACACCAGCCCGGAGAACATGGAGTAAAATGTGTTTTCTTTACTTTAGGGTTTCAGATAAGCCTGTCTGGAGTGGCCCAAAGTAAGAACTAGACCTGCACACAAAGCACACCGACCTCTACTCTTTGTGGGTTCACCTCAGTAGTCTGAAGTGGTTTCTGTTCATCGAGCAGTCGGCTCCGGACTGGACTTAGCTCCGTCTGATCTGCTGTGATATTTTGTTTTATGTTCAGGTGGGATTGGATTATAGACTGTATACAGAAATGGACGAAGCAAGTGGGGCTCAAAAATGAGGCCAATATAGAAGTGCAAAAAAGTGCAATGCTCTCAATGGCCACTAGATGCTGGCTCCAAACAATTCTGACCCCAATTGATTTCAATTCAAAAAACTAAATTACTCAGCAGTTTGACTGACAGCTCTGCTCTCTAATGAGTCTCATACACATTGGGGCAGTGACTTCAGATTGAAGGGTCAGACCCGCCTCCTCACTCCTCCCTTTTTATCCAAATATGGTCACTTCTGGCTCCAATTAACCAACATGGCCACGTTCAAATACCAAACTCCTGACTTCAAAACGTGAGTCCACAAACCAGCGGGTGATCTTCACGCTCCCTTCGTCCATTTCTATGTGCAGTCTGTGAATCAGATGAACCTGGTGAGAAGAAGCCACTTCATACTACTGAGACAGCCTGTGTGGTCCTCTGGTAGTTGGGGAGTCTGTCCACTGTTCACTGCTATTAACTGTCACTGATTCACAGTTATGGCCGAGAGAGATTCATTTGCATTGGGGCTTTAAAGTGAAGGGATCTGTTTGCACTTTGAGAGCTGGCTGGCAAAGAGGACTCAACACTTCAACTCAGCACTTTTACTAATATGAACCCAAAGTTTCCTCCCAACTATCCTCTGGAGACACATCCAGGTCCACACTGGAACTAAACCTCCTCAGCTGAACTTAAACCCAATCCACATGAAGTGCTGTGTGAGTGTTGGGTCACTTTGATTTCTCACGGGATCCGCTCAGTTTTGAATTGCACATTTTTATTTAAGGTTATCATCAGATCTGTTTTGAACAGGGATACCCAATGTTACTGCACACCAAACTGTTCGAGCAACCTGCACACATGCTGCATGTGATTTGTCTGGAAGCAGCTGAAAGAGCTGGTGAACAACTGTTAGCTGAGCATTGGGAACCTCTGTAGCTGTGGGCACTCTGCTTGTGTTCATGCATTTGGAGCTTGAGATAACCCCAGAGGTTGATGCCACATCTGTCTCTCTTTTCCTCACTCTTCTGTGAAAGTCAGATTTATGTGTGTAATGTGCTGACACTTGGATCATTTGGAGGTTTTGTGGCATAAATTTCTTTCTCGTGCACATGTGGGCTTATCTCAAGTGTGCACAGGCACGTGTTACCGAGGGAGGACGACCACACTGTGTGTATCCTGCATTTGCACCAGCTGGCTGGATCCACAGTGTGGTGTGCATGTTGTGGCAATCTGGATGTGTTCCTCTCTCTGACCTGCCAGGTAAACGTAAAGCCCTGAAGCTGAACTTCGCCAACCCTCCAGTGAAACCCACCTCCAGGCTCCCCATCAATCCGACGCCTCCTTCTTTCCAGAACCCTCACATGTAAGTACACACACACAGTCCGGGGTTTTTTTAGTGTATTTTTTTACTTTACATCATAGAAAAAGACCAGTCTTCATCTAGTCTCCTAAGGTGATGTTGAATTTTTCTTCTTACTTGAAGTTAAACTCCACCTGAGGAGCTAACTCCTGTATCATGACATGTTTCCTAAAAAACAGGATATGTATGTGTGACAAAACATTTGGAGCAATTTGATTGGACCATTGAAACACAATAAAAACACCATACCTAATATAGATAACCTCGAAGCAGATTGATTAACAGGTGGATGGAATGATACCATTGGTTGAAATAACTATCTACTTTATTTACTTTACTACTTTATTACTCTAATTGTTTGCCTAACATCCTTAAGCTAGTGAACAACATGACCAGCAGTGGGCTCTAAAATGACTAAAAGGACATTTTTAATTTCAGGTCAACAATAAAGACACCCAGTACACTTTTTATCTTTTAAAGGAACAGTACATAGGGTTTACTGTCATCTAACGGGGAGATTCACGATTGTAACCACCTGGAGCAGAGTTTTTTTAAGGGCCAAACGTGACCATATTTGGATATGAAAGGAGGAGTGAGAGTGAGGGGGGCAGGTCTGACCCTTGAACCTGTGGACTGGAGTTAACCAGTGATTGAGCCCCCAAACCACCTGTGAATTATTGGACACCAGACCTGTCCATCAAACTAACCCCGCCTCTAACTCCTCCTCTTCTCTCAGTCTAATATCTGATTAATGATGAAATGATTTTCAGACGGACCAACAGATCACTGAGAAGAGGAGTTGACTTTATCTAATGACATCAGGATGACTTGTGGAAAAATGTATTGACTGAATATTTCAGGATAAAATGACCATTTTTGAATTGAAGTCAATTGAAGCCAGAGTTTTTCCAGTGGTATTGAACTTTTTTGCCCTTCTTCCACGTTGGCTTCACTTATTTTATACAGTCTATGGTTCAGGACTGATGAAGAAATATGGCTGACACAACATGGCGGTCTCCATGAAAGAAGTGTAGATATGAAGGACTCATCGTATGGGAACAAAAACACAACAGCGCTGTGGCACCATGCGGAGGTTTTTTGTCAACAAACAAAATTATGATATTATTCCCATTTTCCAAAGAGCTGATTTTTAGATCTCACCTTGTTTACATCCATGTCTGCCTGCTGCCAGTCTTATTTCTTACCTTTGTTGACCCATTGCTACTTTCCCTAGAGCACTATCCACCGTCAGCAGCAGACAGAGTGGTGGGACATATCTTCATAGTGCTGCTAGTGTTGTAAACCTCAGCACAGCAGGGTGGGAGGTTGTTTTTAAAGTATCATGTAAAACGATATAAATGCCTCGCCTACCAGAGAGGTCGGATTACAAACTTCATGGAACCTTAAAATGTTTCTAACTCACAGAAGCAGCTCGAGGATTGTCGATTAAATATTCATCATATCCTTGTTTATGTATAATGCATGTCCTCTGCTGTTTTCCTCCTCCTCCATCCTGCAGAGAGCGTCTGCGGACACACAGCATCGAGTCGTCGGGGAAGCTGAAGATCTCACCGGAGCAGCACTGCGACTTCACTGCGGAGGATCTCAGAGACCTCGGGGAGATCGGCCGCGGGGCGTACGGCTCCGTCAACAAGATGGTCCACAAACCCACGGGCCAGATCATGGCTGTCAAGGTGACTGGCCTTGGTCCTTACCATTGACAAAGGGGTTAAAGTCCTTTCATAAAGCTCTGGACGACCTTAGATGGTGACGATAAGCTCGTCCTCCATTGCTGCTCCTCGGTGATGTCAGGGAATCTCAACATTGATTCATTTTCTCAAGCTAAAACTTTCAACTTGCACAGAAGCAAATTCAGTGGCAACATTTAAAAAATCAGTCCAGTGTCTCAGACAACAAAGTGAAAATTAGTTTTGTTTGGTTAAAAACAACCTGCTGAAACTTTCTACGACTGGACACAACAAAGTGAAGTGTGTTTCCAGAGTGTCAGAAATGCACCTCTGTGTTTTCTGATGTGTTTTGTGATGTGTGTCCCTCAGAGGATTCGCTCCACTGTGGATGAGAAGGAGCAGAAGCAGCTGCTGATGGATCTGGACGTGGTGATGAGGAGTAGTGACTGTCCCTACATCGTTCAGTTCTACGGCGCCCTCTTCAGGGAGGTCTGACCATCACACCCTGACCTCCACTTCACAAGCACACATCAGCTGATCTTCACTGTTATCATGAACTTGTTATTGCAAAGTGAAACTGATCTGTGTGTCTGTGTGTTTCAGGGGGACTGTTGGATTTGTATGGAACTTATGTCTACCTCATTAGACAAATTCTACAAATATGTATATTGTGCATTAGATTACGTCATTCCAGAGGAAATATTAGGCAAAATAACATTAGCAGTAAGCAACTTTTTCATGGTTTCTTCATTCATTTTTCATATCACAGCAGGCACAGCATCAAAAAAATGACCTGGAGTTTGTTTTTCTTTTGTCTTTAACAGACCGTTAAAGCACTGAACCACTTAAAAGAAAACTTGAAAATAATCCACAGAGGTAACGACGCTCTTATAATTCAAGCTCTGGTTGTGTTGGTGTTACCCTGTGTGTAACTGTCCCTCTCTGTCTCTGCAGACATCAAACCTTCCAACATTCTCATGGACCGAAAGGGTAATATCAAGCTGTGTGACTTCGGCATCAGTGGTCAGCTGGTGGACTCCATAGCCAAGACCAGAGATGCAGGCTGCAGGCCTTACATGGCGGTGAGCAAACGGAGGCTCTGACTGAGAGCTCTCCCACCACTGAGGTGTGAAAGATCCTGAGCTTTAAAGTAATCCTCTCATTTGGATATCAGGAACCTTCAGGACATATCCCAACACCTTGTAAAGTATAATTAACATACGTCTGTGTTAGTGAAAGCTACAGAGTTTTGTTTTAGTTACTTTAGAGCTTTGGAGGTTTATAAAAAGATTTTAGGTAAAGATTCATTATGTCTTCATCAGCCTCTACATTACACCATGTCTAATGCATTTATTTTAATCAATTAAGAACTTAATTCCTTTATTTTTTGTAAATGATTTCTCCATGCTGTTTTCCTTGCTGTTTGGTTTTTGTCATAGACTGTTGTATAGAAATAGACGAAGCAACTGGGAATTAAAAATGAGGCCAGTGTGGAATTCAAAAATCCTCGTTTTCAATCCTGAAATATCCAGTCAACACATTATTTTCCACAAGTCAATCTGATGTCATTGAAGTCAACTCTTCTTCTCAGTGATCTGGTCCATCTGAAAATCATTAAGGAGATGCTAGACTGAGAGAAGGGGAGGAGTTAGGGGTGTGGTTACTTTGATTGACAGGTCTGATCACCAGTGAGAGCAGCACTGAAGTTGAGTCTCACATGCCTCATTTCTAGTATATGGTACCAACTTGACTCTCCTCTGTTGGATTTGGAAAAAGTACCAGAAACCTGGCACCACTTTTCTAGTTCCTGCTGTTCCAAAAAGGGGCCCACCAGGTATTAGCAGGTACTAAAATGTGATTGGTCGGAATCGTCATTACATCATCACTACACGATACTCAAATATTTGTTCAGGGCTTCTCACTCGTCTTCAAATATGGTCACTTCTGGCACCAAACAACCAACATGGTGATGTTCAAAATGTGAGTCCACAAACCAATGGGTGACATCACACTTGTTTCGTCCATTTCTATAAACAGTCTGTGGTTAAAACTGAAGAAATAAATGATTACATTTGCCCCGCCCCCCAAGGGCAGCAGTGCTCAGTCTATAGCATCAGTGCGGCTGGATTATACCTTGGCGGTATACCATTGTGCTCTGAGTGTTTTCTGGTTACTTGATGCAGACAGTAAAATAGTTTTGTGAAAGCTACCATAACCATGTCAGTTTTAGTGATTTAGAAAACTGGAGGTCAGTAAAGTATCTGAGTATGACCGAATCTTTTCCTTTGTGTTTCCAGCCTGAAAGGATAGACCCCAGCGCTTCCAGACAAGGCTACGATGTCCGGTCTGATGTGTGGAGCTTGGGAATCACTCTGGTAAGAATAAATAATGTTGTCTGCTTCATCATGAGACCTTACACCTTTGTTACATCTGGATTCATTAGACCTGTCACAATAAAGAAAAGAAGAACCTGCCTTGTCGACCAATGAGAACTTCCTGTTTGTGTTTCAGTATGAGCTGGCTACAGGACGGTTTCCTTACCCAAAGTGGAATAGTGTTTTCGATCAGCTGACCCAGGTGGTGAAAGGAGAACCTCCCCAGCTCAGCAACTCGGAGGAGAGGCAGTTCTCCCCCAAGTTCATCAACTTTGTTAACCTATGGTAGGAACCGCTATTTAACATATTGCATTGTTTTCTTAGCAGTTAGCGAAATCTTTAGACCGTCTAACCCCTCAGTCCCAACCAGACGTACAGATTTAGGAATTTGCATTTTTTGAGGTCTGTGGGAGTTGTGGAGGTCACAGAGGGGGGGAATGTGAGATGTTATTACCAACACAAATGAAATTTTGGATGTGCATGCTTCCTAAAGGTAGTACTGAAAATGTGTGGCGGTCTTGCAGCAGGTGCACAGGCGGCACACTGGCTCTTTTTGATTTACTTCGTACGGTATGAATCCACATGTGCAGGAAACTTGCGCTCGCTAAGGATCCTCCTTGCAGGTGCTGCGCGTCTTTCAGCAACAGTGAAAGACAACAAAAAAAATGCATGTCAGACCTGCAGACGCCGTACAGCACACTTGCATCCTTGCATTCATCAAACTGTGGGAAACCATAGAGTTTGTTGATCATGATCAACATCCTCCATACATGCTCATGGGCTCCAAGTTTCACAAGATGCACTTGCGGGTTGGAGCCCGAAGGAGGAGGACGGCCGGTTGGGACCGAGGCTTTAGGTTTGAGTTTTGAGGTTTAAGGGGCAGCTGGGTTTTCCTTACAGGGTCTCTGTCCCTCAAACTGTTTTATGTATTTGTCTCACAGCTTCTATAACCTGTTGTTTTTCTGTCCAGCCTTACAAAGGATGAATCTAAAAGGCCAAAGTACAAGGAGCTTCTGGTGAGTGGAACCAGTTACTATCCTCTTATTTTATAGTTGTTTAGTCCTGGAGGCGGGGGGGTCATTTTAAATCTTTATTTTTTGAAGTGACTGATGCCAAACTCCAAATGAGCATTTATCTGAACTTGTGTGCATCTTCCCCCAGAAACACCCCTTCATTCTGATGTATGAGGAGCGTTTTGTGGATGTCGCCAGTTACGTGTGTCGCATCCTCGACCAGATCCCCGCTTCTCCGATCTCTCCCATGTATGTTGACTGATGAGGGTCAGGTCAGGGACGGGGGGGTGGGGGTGGGACATTAAGCTTTGTGATGCGATGCTTGTCACCTTAGCCCTCAGTTAGATCACCTGTTTGTTCACACGTTCCAAAGAACAAAGGAACTAAGTCCAAATTGCCCGGTGCAATGTCATGAATAGAGATACTTCATCACCTCCCATCACTTCATGCTCACACCTAAAATATTCTCATCCATCTTCAGCCAGAGAAACTTGAAGACAGAACATTGTCTTTGTAAAAAAATGCAATGCATCTTTTTATGTGAGGAGAGAGGAATAGAGTATACATATATGGAATATATATACTTGAACTCGTACACAAATACAGAATCTACCAAATAAAAATGTTGAACTCATGATGTATGAACAAAAATAGCCACCTTATGGATTGTACATTGTGGACTGTATGTATGCATATGTGTGTTCACCTCTGAGTTGTTGACATGTACAGATGTATGCCAATAGACCTACTGTCTAAAAAAAAAACAAAAACAAAAAAAACACACTCTTCACGCAGTTTGTAGTGAGCACCTTCACTCAATGAATGAGTATGCAAATGGCTTCGGTGGTGTGGCTTTACTTTTTTTCCTTATTTTTCAATATGCAATCTGTGAGAGTTTGTCTTGATACAATATCGGGACA
Source organism: Pseudochromis fuscus (assembly GCA_900323345.1). Classification (NCBI taxonomy): domain Eukaryota; kingdom Metazoa; phylum Chordata; class Actinopteri; family Pseudochromidae; genus Pseudochromis; species Pseudochromis fuscus. Next base: position 6,388 of record OOFC01013907.1, on the reverse strand, counting down.
ATTCATGAATCTCACATCTAATGCGGGACTCTGTGTCCTTCATCTGTTATCATTTGAGTCACAAAGCTTAGCATCTGGTTTTCTCAAAGCTGGTTTATTTAAACTCCAGTCAACTCACAGGGTTAGAAATTGAACTGTTACATATACAAACTTGCAAAGAGTATTTTAGTCTCAGTTAAAGGAGTGTTTCTTACATAGGTGGAAAGTACAGTCAAAGATACGTTAGCATCAGGGCTTAGCTAGCCAAGTAGTGCAGCTATAAACCTTCCTTGTTTTGTACCAAGCAGTATATAAATATATTGAGAAAAAAATACAATTAGAAACCTTAAATATGACAAATAATGAGTAACTTGTACAAATTGTACAAATGAAATCCATCTCTCTCGCTAATGCTACGTTTACGTGACTTCGCAACTGACACAGCAGCTTCAAAATTTTTCATTACTGTGTCAGGGGAAAGCGTATACTGAGTGCATCTTACCTAGGTCTCTGTCAATAGAAAAGAGCAGTATCCAACATCTGGTTAAAGACTCCTTAGTGTCAGAGTTTAGCTAACCAGACACTGGAGCTATAGAAATGACAACACCACAGAAATATAAATATGTTGCGATTAAAAATAACATCACACTAACTAAATATGTTAATAATACTAAGTTAATAAAAAGTGTCATAAAACTTTCATTTGGTTAATTTCCTACAGATATGACAAGCTGTGTCAGTTCTTGCTAATGGCACATTTACAATTAAAATATTTTTATTCCAGCTTTAAAAACTTCAAACCTGTGTGGTTAAATGACTGGACTCATAATTACGGATCCATTTCTTCAGTTTTGTGACTCAGATGAAATGATAACACATGAGAGGCACCGACTGCAGCTGGTCCGATGCTACATTGCCTGATGTAAAGTTACGTTAGGACCTGACGTCCCCTGATGTAAATGTGTCTGTATATAGTCCAATGTTATCCTGCTGTTCCCGGCAGGTCCTGCTCCACAGTTAGGGCTCATTCCTAAACTCAGATGATCAAATCAGACTCAGAGGAGATGTGAGGTGCACAGATGAAAAGGTTTCTGTTTGCGAATGAGCCTTAACGGTCCTCGGCGTCCTGTCGTAGCACTGTACAGTTCAACTGCTCACCCACACTGATCACAGGTCCACCGAGCTGCCGCACCAAGGCCAGCAGCAGTCACGAGATTTTTCCTGTCAAAAAACTGTAAATGCTGCTAAAATCACCAACATTTCACTTCCATTCAACCACACGACTGTCAGGAGAGGACCACTCCTCACAGTTGCTGCTCTTTGACCCTTACAGTCACCCATGACTCAGCATGTCTCTCTGGCTCGCACTGATGACAGAATGTTTCCACACGAACCATGTATTACACTCGGGAGGTGTCTCAGTTGTCCGAAGCCTCACCTGCTCCTCTTTAACTGATGTTTAAACCAAACTGTGGCAGGTGATGGGGCCACGGCCACGGCTTCGAGGCCACTGAGATCCACCCGTTGTCATTCCCTCTCAGAAAGCCACGCCTACCGGGCTGGAGGGGGAGGGGCGTCGCTCAGCCGCAGAATGAAAGGACAAACATGGCACTGCTTGGAGTTAGCTACTTAACCAAACTGTGGATGGTGGTCCTTCAACTGGGACACTGTAGAGACTCGTCAGGAAGTCAATCACTTCAGTGGACAGATTCCAAGAAAAGACCAAAACCAGCAATGACACAAAATCACACTTAGTCTGACACATGTTACAGCAAGTCCTTTGATGTGACTCACATACTTAAATTAAAAATAAATCCCAACCCATTATGTGTTAGTGTGTACAAGAGGAAGTTGTTAACTTGTTGGGAACAATTTTCTGTCATGGATTAATTGGCAAAAACACACTTGACATGCTTTGTAAATGGGTCTTTTCATGGGATGTGTCAACATTAAGATAACTGTAGAATACCACCAATGTTGTACTTTAGAAACCTAGCCAATAATGTAAAGTAATTCAATGTGATACAGCCTGTAAGATAATAAGCAGCATCGACTGTCACCATACAGAATCTGTTAACTTGATGTGGAAAATAGATTTTAAGACCATTTTCATCACTGATTGATGTTGTCAGAGTTGAGGCCACATCAGGCTTTAAAACATTTAGTCTTATTACATTATAGGACAAACTTAATGGTGTGATTTCATGAAGTTGGATTAGGAGAAATTGGCTTCATGTCGGCTTTTAAACCAAAAAATGAATTACCCTGACTGCACTTAGTTTGTGGTGGTGTAATGTTTAAAACATGGGCCTCTACAGGTGTCGGCCATGTTTGGAAATAGCCACCGTGGTTGAGGTATGGGGGTTGGGGGTGTTGTTGGAGATGCATCGTAGACCAGACAGGACTCTTCTTTCCGTTTGTATCTTCTCTCGAGCGAACGCCCACAGTCTGTTCGGTCTCATCTGTGGTGGGATGTGTTTCTGAGGAAGCTAACTTACCGCTGGTGAACTCTCCAGGGTACACGTTGTATAAATTGCAATTTACTAGAATGTTCATATTAGATTATAAGATAATATTAAGAGCAATGAATATTATATTGTATCTTTATCAAGGGTGACGAATAAAGTTCCCGTGGAAAAGACCTGTACTGTGTGCTTCTTGTGAATTGGACATGAATAAAGAAGTAAATGCAGAAGTCATTTTGCTGTGATAAGTTTATTGCTCTTCTTTCTGTAGTATACAGGGATGCAGGCAAAAAAATACTGTTTTTTCTTTTTTACAATAGGAAAGCAAGTCAGTGGCCAAGCAACATGGAAGCTTCTGTCAGAGGTGATTTTTTTTTTTTTTTCTTTAGGGAGAATTATTGCAAAACTAACCCAAAGGGATTAAAAAAGGCCAGAGGACATTGTTACAACAGGGAGTAAAGTAACAGCTTTGGCATATAATAAAGATGGGCATTAACAGCCCACATGTAACCATAAAACCCAATAAACAAGTGCAACACTTCATAAGGAAAAGCAATATTTGGTCAAACAGAACACAATGTGAGACCCAGGTTTACAAGTTCACTGCTCAGAGAGTTTGATCCTTTTGGGAAATAACTTTATCACTTTAAAGGAGATGATTAGCTCAACTTTCCTGGCTGTAACTGAACCCTTCGCTTAGCTTAGCATAATGGCTAAATTAAGGGTGAAAGCACTAGCCTGGCTGTCTAGCACAAAATCCACCAACCAGCACCTCCAGCACAGAATCCAGGTGTGAGTGGGTTTCATAGCAACAGTTTAGCTAATGCCTCTAACGTAGCATTATTATCTGGTATTTTTCATGTTGTCATCCTGTATGGAAGCCCTAAAAGGACATGATTAAAAACACTTTATTTTCTTTATTTTGCCATAACGGGTTAATTTCAGTGGTTTTCCTGAGATCTTGAGTCATTTTTCTCATTATTTCGAGAAAACAAAGTTTTTTTTTCACAAGATTATAGCATAATTTATCAGGAAAAAAATTACCTCAATTTTTTTTAAATAACCAGGTAATCTCAAGAATATAGGATCAATTTTCTCAATAATGAGATAAATAACTCAAGTTCTCGAGAAAACCACTGAAATGAACTGGTTACCACGGCAAAACGGTAAAAATAAATTGTATTTAATCGTGCCCTTTAAGGGCTTCTGTAGTACTGCTAATCAGTGGAGCTAACAGGTAGCTGTGCTAATGCTAAACTCAATGCTTAAGCTAGGAGAGCAGGGCCAACTAAAGAGACTGGTTCTAAAAAGCTAACTCAACCGTTACCATTCACCAAGATGGCAGCAGCTGTAGCTTCAAAATCCTAAAAATAAATCTAAAAAAAAAATCCAATTTGTTGAATACAATGGCTGAACTGAATAATTAGTGATTATTAAAATACTGTTTAACTGATGGCAGATTGTTTAGCCTAGTTCTCGTGTAGCTAGTAATGTAGGAATGCTTATGGTCGGTAGCTGTGATGATGGTGCAGAAATATATTTCTGGTTTCTTTGGTAAATCAGTTGGTGAAAAAGCGAGCTGCATGTTGAGCCTTTCAAGCTTCTAAAAAATGACATAAGAGTAGTCTTTGTTACATTAGAAACAGTTATGAATGTATTTTCACTGAAATAATGCCAGTTTCAATGGTTCCAATTAGGGCAGAACTATGCTAGCTACACTCATGGTGTTAAGCTAACATCCTGCTAGCTGTAGCTTCATAGTTAGCTGACAGATAGGAGCTATATGAGATTTTTATTAGTAACTCTGACCATGGATATTTCCCAAAACTATCAAACTATTACTCCAAGTTTTTATATTTGTAAAAATACACTTGACTACTGACCAAGGCTGAAACCTTTGAACTGAGTCTGTGATACTAACTACTTCTAACCTAAGTACTGCGTGTTAAGGCTGGCTCTGGTGAAAGTTTATTTTCTGTCATTATGCAGAATTCACAGTAAAATTCCGAATATATTACATTTTCCTATTCACAAGTGCTAACAATGGACATTTCCAAATGACATGGTTCTTTCCTGGAGAGGTGATTTAAGAAGACATGGCTTTTCAAAGTAGTTCCTTCACTTTGCATCACATTTTTAAGAGAACTGATTGGTGAAGAAACTGTTTGTACTTTTTGATCAATCCAACGGAGCCCAATCTGTTAGAAAAGGAATGTCAGTTTAAATACAGGATCAAGTATAAATATATAAAAGCACAAAATAAATAACTGTGATTGGCCTGGACACAGAATCTGTAATGGCAAAAACAATCGAGATGATGATGATGATGACGTGTTTTCTTATTAAAATTTCATCTGATTTGAACAGACGTGTTGGAGCTTTTTAAATTACTTGTTCAAATTCAGGCATTTACTATAAAACTGTAAAAGGGAAATAAAAAGTAGTTTCAATAAGGCACAGTTTGTCTGGTGATTAAAACCAATAAGACCAAAGGTTTTTCAAAGACATCAGAGTCTCTCCATAACGTGGATAAATATGCCAAATAGTGAAAATAAACTTGTATAAAACAGGTCTTTCTACACACATATTCTATGCTCAAGCAAACTGTGACAGGTGTGTGTAAAGCTAGAGGTGCACAGTGAGTTTTTAAGTCATATTTACATCAGATATGGAACTGATTACATGATACACTTGATCTGTGGTTTGTGTCCTCTCCCACTCCACTGACAACACACGTCAGCTTGTGTCTGTCATAGTTGTGATATTTACAATATGGCCGTCCATCGCTAAGCAAGTCAGATTCACCTTGTAATTCCTTTCTGGGATTTTTTTTTTTTCCAGTAATACAAACTTCACAAGGTAAAACAACAATTGTGTCTTCAAGTTGAGGTGGTGCAACACTGATGCTGTGGAAAGTGTTGGCGTCATACACTGTTTATAGAAATGGACGAAGCTAATGTGACGTCACCCGTTGGTTTGTGGACTCACATGTGGCCATGTTGGTTGTTTGGAGCCAGAAGTGACCATATTTGGATATGAAGGAAGGAACAAGGAAGCGGGTCTGACCCCTGAACTTGAGGCCACTGTCCAATTTGTATGAGACTGGAGTTAAGCACTGCTCTCATTGGAGACCAGAACTGTCAATCAAGCTAACCCCGCCCCTAACTCCTCCCCTTCTCTCAGCCTAATATCTCCTTAGTGTTGAAATGATTTTCAGATGGACCAGATCACTGAGAAGAAGAGTTGACTTTAACACATCAGAATGACTCAGAATGATATTTCAGGATTGGACATTTTTGAAGTGAGTTTTTGGAGCCAGCCTCTAGTGGCTGTCAGAGGTATTGCACTTTTTTTACTCCTGCATTGGCCTCATGTTTGAGCCTCACTTGCTTCATCCATGTCTATGCACAGTCTATGATTAGCATAAAGCTCTGTAATCATAGAGGATCCTTCATGTGTCCGCTTTCATACTTACATAGTAGCTGTACACGTCTTTGTCCAGAAAAAGGACAACAATCATGTCAGTAAGCACCTGGTGTTTGGTTTCTGGGTATGACGACAACAGCTCATTTCAGTGAAGTTATAAATCTCGAAACTTCAGATTTAGCCACCGACCTTTGGATGTCGGCTTTATCGTCCACTTAATGTCACATTCTGCTGTCTAATAGTAATGAGTAAATTTTGGCACTGTGGGTGAATTCAATAGTTCTTTGTCATAGCTGATGTCAGCGCTCCCTACAGCTACTTTCAAGCTGGTGTCTTGTGTTTGACCGCTAGCGTGCTGCCAACCGGCATCGCGCCGACAGCTTTCACCAGTGCTCCAGGTGGAGGTCCATGGCAGAGTTCAAGTTAATGTCTGTTACATCCAGGAACTCTGTGTTAAAGATGCTGGGTGCACTGGGCGGAGCCACGCTGAAGGCCGTGGCAGAACTGGGCGGCGTCAG
>OOFC01013906.1:30737-57184 GCA_900323345.1 Pseudochromis fuscus | reverse complement strand
GTTACAGACGGATTTTGATGAAATTTTCAGGGATTATCCAGATGGGGATAAGGAACAAATGATTAGATTTTGGAAGTGATCCGGATCACCGTCTGGATCCAGGAATTTTTTGAAGGATTCTTTAACATTGGGAGATAGGACCATATGTGACATTTCTGCATGGTCAAGACACTTTGTTTCTAACATGGTCTACAATATATCAAAGATTGATCCGGATAAAGGAATAGTTTCGGATAATATGATCCAGAATATAAAAAATAGAGGATCTTTGGCTTTTTCATCATAGAAAGAGAACAAATGAAGCTATAAACATGCAACAAAAACCAACATATAGCCAAGTTATTGAATAATTTGGAAGGTGTCAATGGATTTGCTGTATCTTCAAAAGCCGAGGAGATAGATCAAGAAGAAAACTGCCATTATATAAACTCCTTAACTAATATTGATATCTTTATGGATCCAGTTGCTAATGGTATGTTATCATGGTCAAGGAATTTAAAAGTGTTGTTGAAATACATGTGGAAATATCTTTGGTGGAAGTCACAATATGGAAGAAAATGTGCTTGGTGGAGGTCTGCTCTCCGAGTGCTTTTCTAGTTGGAAATGTGAACGAACTTGCAAAAAGATTGGATTTCACAAAAAAATCAGAATTGAGTATTAAGCCCTGCAGTGTGAACGTAGCCCTAGATTCATACAGCATTAACGTGGTATAAAAGGTTGTCCAGTTTTCTGCAGTGCAATAAGGTATGACTGACATGTTCTATTTATTCATGGATCATGCTGAAACAATGCCGTATATGAGATATATCACATCTGGCAACGAGCCAGAATCTCCTAACTCTGAACTTGTCAGCAGCAAACCGCTGTGTAAAACATCTTTATGCTCCCTGAGGCCTGTTCCTGCTGCTCGAATTGTTCTCCAGGGGTTTAAGATCAGCCATATTTCAAATAATGCATATCACACACTATGCATAGACACCTGGGGAAAAAAAAAAATCCAAGAACATCACCTCATGTCCACCTTTGCCGTCAAACCGAGAAACAAACTACACCAATGAAAGCTTTGTCATGGGCACCAACCCGTCCCCTTTCTCATCCATTATCTCTCCATTCAACTGGAGCCTCATCCATCAAGATCCCCACAATTAAGCCTATGGATTCAATTTGTCCTTCAACCCTCCACATTATCCAGTAATGTCCAATTGGTCGACTTCTGACAACAAGTAGATAATTGTAACTAAGGGTAACATTGGCCACAGGCAACAGATGAGGCAGCTTGTAGTTTTTTTAACTGTCAGATTTGGCAGAGCAGCATCTCCGGGGAAATGTTGATTTTTATCAAACAGGTGTTTCATAAAAGAACTCGATCTGGCCTTTAAACAAGAACTGACACGCTGTCTTAATAGAGTTCGGGCTGCTTGATAAGTATTGATTAATGCATAAAGGCAGTCAGAATGCTCAAAGTTACAGATTGGGCTTTTATGGAGCGTTTCTTAGATTAATTGCACCAAATATTTACTGCGCTAAAACTCTAGGGACAACAAATGGATGTTGTAGATGTGCAAAGTTAATTGCTAAAGTTGATGGTTTATATTTCTGGATTTTCTTTTTTAATTTCATCATAAAAGCTACATCTTTTTAACATCACAGAAATTAACTAACAGACACATAGTTCACATAGTTTTTAAATCATCATCTTTGATCCAAACAGATAATTTAAATAACAAAACTAACACGAACTTACCTTACAAAGTGTCACATATAATTTTACCTTCCCAGCCATCCCTCCTTTATAAAATTACACCCAGTCTTGTGCACGAGGCACAAATTCAATCAAGAAAACGAGTGTAGGGTGGAAGGAGGGACTATTCTAAGGCTACAAAAATTTAATTTGTTTTTCTCATTCCAGGGATGGGAGCCCGAGTCTCACTCCCATACCCCCACCCCTCCCTGCGAGCACCTTTCAATTTGCCAGATTAGCACCACTATTGTACCCCTGGCATGTTCCTGAGACACACACAACGGGACGGCAACCCCCACTCCACCCCCCTCCAAAAACACCAGCACCACCCCCCACTCTTCACCTCCTCTGCTCCCACCGCTCCCCGTCTCCCCAATCTTATTAAACTAATTAACTCTTTCCCCTTCCACCAATTTCTTTCCATCTCATTTAGTTGCTTGTGCCATCCCCGACCCCATCTTTAATCATGTTTAAGGTAAACTTAATGCGCCACCACCAAAACCCTCTTGCTCTCGGGCGTCATGTGAGCAGCAGAGAAGAGCTTTGCCATTAAGACTGTGTTCGTTCAAACTGTCTCTCCTGAAAAGGAAGAAAAAAAAAATGAAATAATTCTTCGATGAGACCGAAAATATTCTGTTTCCATGGCAATATGGACTTAGTCAAGCTTCAAGTAGCATACCATATGAGTGTTTTAGGTTTTTCTCAAGCAAGGGAACCAGCAGAAGATACTACTGGCTGAACATATTTTGACACAAGATTTATTTTTATTATTTTTTTATATTTCTGAATTTAACTTACAGTTGGATAGAAATTTGCTGCTGTATTTATAAATATGTGTGAAATTCTTCAACTGATTTATGTTTTGCTCCAAAAAAAATATTTTGGTCAGATGAAAAAATCACCAGGAGACACGGGAATCAAACAACTGTGTGTATGGGCAGGGTGTATTGGTGGCTCATCCTCATATTTATGAAATAATTTCTTTAGTGTTAATATTTAATCAATGATCGTTGAGAACATTAATTACCTGTATGCCAATACTCACAGATTCTCAGATATTATCCGTATCTGTATAATTAATTGACTGTATTCAGCTGGATCTAGTTCCTACAATATAATATTAAGTGATGGTAGTGGTTCAAGTGGTGGAAGCTTCTTTGTCTATTACATACAAGTCAATTCATTTCTACACTTCTGCTTTGCTTCTGATTTTTTTCCCATTGCAAACTAAAAAAAAAAAATGACACCTTGATTTAAGCTTTCTTTGAAATGTCTATCACTCCCACAACGTACCACAGATTGCAAAACAAATATGCACAGTGTGCCTTTAATACTCTCAGCATTGGTGTTTACACCATCAGATAAACACACATGGAAGAGAAAGTAACACACACCTTGGTGGAAGCACACATCTCATTGCACCAGAGGATGTGACCTTTCCCTTTCAGGAAGGAACACTTATGTGTGATGAGAGACGTTTTATGACAGTCTTAGTCAAACGAGTCTAGGTCACCTCCTTTAGAATAACATGTAGGATTTTTTTTTTTTTTTTTAAGTATGGCATGTTTTACAGTGCTTTCTTACACGGACACAAAAAGCTTTCTGTGAATGTCCTCTTAAGAAAACAGGACACATGTGTTGGAACTAAGTCAGAGAAACAGGCTGTAATATATAATTAGCACTATTTTCTTAATGAAGTAATGGCAGAATTAGCAAGTAGTCCTAAATAATCGTCCTTCTGAATCATTAGCTGTAACTTAGCTGCTGTCAGGGCGAAGGACAAAAGCTTCATTCACTGAGACTTCAGGATATTTCATCAGTATTTGAGCACATATCTCTATATACCAGTGCTCTTACCCTATGTTCAGAAATTTGAAGTCAATGCCCAAAAAACATCTTGCAATTTCACCTGAAGTCAAAAAACACTGTTCAGGCAGAGCTACGACTGGAGCTGCATAGTAACACAACAGAGATGAAAATATGGACACACAGTGCAATTTTAAAAGGGCTGAGATTTTTAAATGCATTTGATATTTCAGCATCTGATAAGCCTTCAAACTCATGTATCTTTTATTGAGAGGAGCTGTATTTTTATTGTCTTATCAGCACCTGAAATAGCATCAGGCAAGCAGGAAACCCCGCTGGTGCAGCTTCATGTGTTGTTTTAATGCAGAGCTGGTTTTAATCTAAACTCCTGATGCATGTGGGGTAAAGGTTGGGTTCAAATCAGAGCTGGTCTGTTGTCGTAGCAGCATGTAGAGCGGCATCTCGCTCTTTGCTTTGCATTTTGATTTCTACCACTGTCCCTGCCATATGGTCCCTGCATTGTATTATGTTGGGAATTAATCTGACTGAATGGTTGACAATTTTCAGGCTCCGTCAACATGGAGACAAAAATGATAAAGTTTTAAAACATTTCCCCGTAAATCAGGAATTATGTGTGCGTCCACACGAAGACGCGGAAAACGCTGTAGTAAGTATGCCAGGCCTGTGTGTGGCGCTGTAACGCTGCCACAGAAATACACCAAAACCAAGAAGAAGACACGGAGCATGCATAAAACTCGTGCAAACACATACTTGTTACTCACGGTAGTTGTACAGTTTCAGGAGATTTTGCTGTAAAAGCCAAAACAAGCCCAGTAGCTAACACAACACAGTATTCTGCCATTGTTGCTGTTGTTGGTGGGTTGCACATGTGAATTAAGGGGGAGGCGGGGCTACAGCAACATCGTTTTAGGGGAGTGTGTGTACACCATCCACATGGCGACACTCCGGTTGGTGTTTTCAGACTTTCCCGCTCTGGGATTAGTTCTCAGAAATTATCATAAGAAATAATCGCCATCTCCATGTGGATGCAAGGCCTACATGATAAAAACTTTACACCGAATGTGTGTACAGGCCCTCAGTCTTTTGTGCTAAACTACAAGCCCAAACACCTCAGCAAGGAGGAGGCCACACTGAGCGTTTAGCACCTTTGTGAGGTTAACTGTTAGTTGTGAATGGGTGGAGGCTGTAATTTACCAAGCCAGGGTTGGAAGGTTGGTGCTAGGAGCTGTCCAAATGTTTTCCTGGAGGGTCACACGCCCACGATCCTCAATCTGAGGTCATGTCATTTAGACTTTTGTCAGTTTTCAACACTCTGATTTTCAACAAACCAGTTCTCCGACTTAAATCTTCAAAACAAAGCCGCACCCACACATCCTTCACCAGCCATCGCTCCTGGATTTTCAGGTCCGGATCCTGACTTTTCTTCTTGCAACCTGGAGGTGCACAACCCCCCTTGAAGGAGTAAAATAAGGCAGGAAGAGACACAGAGGGGGAACAAGGAAGAGACGGAAGGATGAGCTGCTGTTAATGGCTGCTGGAGCGGCAGCTGACAGAAGCCACATTGTCAATAGGGTGTGAAATTCCTGCTTCGATGGGACCTCCGTCTGGTAAATAGCTAAAGGGACATAGAGGGGAGGAAACGCGTCAGCCTGTCTGCCCGCACCGGTCCCCCGGGCCTCACCATCATGCCCGCAGAGAGAGAGAGAGAGGAGGGTTTATCTGTGGTTGCCGATGCCCAACCAATCTCCTCACTGACCTCTGTTGGCAACCAGCAAGGAGGCTGCCATAAAGAACAAAGCACTAGGTGAGGAGGCCCCTGCTGGAGTGGTGTGTGGCCTGAGCCCTCACAGAAATAGCTATCATAAAATAAGACCACCATTTGGGACCAAAGGGCGACAAATGAAAAAACAAAGGCTTCACATAAATGAAGCCAACGGCACACAGATTTCTAACAGTCATATTGCCTCAGCATATCACAGTAATTCCTAAGTTGATGTAATGTGAGGAAACACATCCTTTGATGAAAAAAGGACGGGCATAATAGACTCAGCTGTCAACCCAAATGCACAGCTGTCACCGCAATATGGCTTCAAAGCAGCTTGAATACTTTACATATTGTCACTGTAATACAAAGAAATGACAATGTAAGCCTTTTGACAGGAGAGACCAACAGGGCTGATATCAATCTTATTCTTCTGAGATGTGAAAGAAGATTGATAACGAAACTCAACACCAGGGATGAGCGAGTTCAGCCCTATCTGTATCTGTTTACCCATTCACATTATCTGTATCCGTATCTGTACTCGGAGGGGGTGGAGCCTAAACCGGAAGTGGGCGTGGTTTAACCGGAAATGGGTGGGGTTTAAATCAGTACATTATTTTAAGTGAAAATTATTAAAACAGCCTCAAAATTGAGATTCAGACCAATGGTTTTTTTTATCACAATAGTAAAGGAACAGCATTGTCTGCACTGTCCCTGAGGACAGCTGTGTGGAGGACAAAAACAAAAAAGACCAGGGTGTAGGAAGTGACTGACGAGAGACAAGCTGTTTACAGCTCTGTCTTGTCAAATGCACCGTGTACTTACGAATTAAGTTAACTAAGAAATTTTAAACAGCATACAAACTGAAAGAGAGGCGAGCTCAAGAAAACCTACAAAACCTGACCGGAGTGGAGGCACGAGGCAGTGACCAGTTCAGCTCTGTCTCACGTCACATGCACCACGTACGTTACGAAATAAGAAAACAAGAATGGGTGCTAGGTCTGGGCTGGTGCTAGTCCTGGTGGTTAGTCAGTTCAGATCCCATTTCTCCTATGAACCAGTTTGCTTTTCCACTGGCAAGGAGCCAAGTTGGGGCTGCGTCACCGTCAAAGGTCAGTACGTCACTGCATAGGTAGCCGGTTCACAACAGCTGGCTGCTACCAAGCTAGCTGCTGTTAACAAACTACTGTTATCTTGTTACTATCAGTCCATGAAAAAAACTATTTTTTCAGCTGATATTCTAATTACAGCTAATTGACTGACTTAACAAAGCAGTGTTGCATTGCTACGTGTGGTATTTATTCAGTTTTGGGAAACGACGATGTCCTTTCTGATTGCATATGAAAGACAGCAGTAAGTTACCCAATGAGTATTTTCATTTAACACGGACACGGATAATAATAAAACATACTCGTGCCCTGCTCGGCCTCTGCAAAAATGCATTATCCGTAACGAGTACTCGTTTGAACCGAGTATCCGGCTCATCCCTACTCAATACCGAACGCTCGGAAACTCTGATGAGGTTAGAAAATAACCCGGTTCCAGCTTATTATCCAGGACCTCGACCTTTATTGGACTGGGGTCACAGTCTACATTGTCTCACCTCAAACTCCGTGACACATTTCTCCAATAACAGCCCATTAATTAGTTGAGCGCATTACACTGTTCAGAGGTGGGACAGTTCTTTGCCTGGAGCTGGCCACCCCGTCTCAGGCGGATAGACACATGCAAATCTGTTTGTTTCATCAAGTGTGAATTCAATTTGCAAAGTTCTTTTTAATCTAGAGCACCTTTGCCCCCAGCGCATAGGAGACCACAGAGCTCCCGTTTGGCGAAGTTTTTGATGAGAAAGAGGAAAAAGAAAGGGCAAAAGGAGAAGACGAGGGAGACAAAGGAAGGCGGTGAAAGGCAAAGGTGGGCCTCTGTTAGGGAGGGAGGAAGATTCAAGGTCCTGTAACCTTGGGGAGTCTGCATGAAATGTTGCCAGGGTCTTTTTTTCCCATCAGCACCCATAGGAAACGTCTGAACATTCACACAGATACTGCCCAGGACGAAATGACAAACAGTGACAGATAGTACTGGATGGAGACGAGAGAGAGGGGGGAAAAAAAGAACGATGTTATCAGCATTTCTGCACTCGTACATGCTGTTTGTAGTCTGTTTTGTCAGGGTGTTTCTCGTGCTTGTCTGTAGAATGTGTTCGGTTTTCCCAGTGGATGCAGCCAGTTGAGAAAACAGGGATTTGCTACAAAGGCAGAACATCACTTTTGTGCTGGAGTGGGTAAAAGAGGGTATCACAGTCCCTTGCGAAAACTTTCCTGAAAGCATGAAGGAAGAAGAGTTCCTGATTTGTTCAATGAGACATGTAAGAAGACTCACATAGATCCAGACTCACCGGCAAGAAAGCACACACACACACACACACACAAACGCAGTTAAAAACATACTTTGATCTACAGCCTATTCTCCTCATATGTGTGCCACCTCAAAGATTGTTACACACAAGCCACACTCAAAATCTCTACTCGTTTATCCAGCAAACTACTGTCACCTCCTATGCACACACACAAATAAACAATGTACACAGCTCAGATTCTCACTCATCTTTGTGATTGTGGTGATGAAGTGCTCAGGAATGTGCTCGGAGGCCAAAAGGAGACACCTTATGTTCTCCCCACCATGCCTCATTCAGCTCTGAGGATGTGTCAGTGTGCGCCGATGACAGACAGCCAGCGTTACCCTGCACTGTCAATGTTGAGGCATGCAGTGGCATGACATAGTCTGTTATCACATGAATGTGAATCAGGCCCAAAAGCAACAGACTACAAATCACATCAGCGTAAGCAACAAGACAACATTTTCCATTTTAGGAAGAGGTTATGGGGGGATGAGTAAAAGGCCCCTGGGGCCAAATGGAGATGTTGTCTGAGTGTCTATGTTTTTGTGGCAGGCACTGGTTTTGTCATAGGGCTGATTGTGTTTTCTGTGGGCGTGCAGAATGAAATCATAGCTTTTCATTCAATGCTTTTTTTTTATGCAGTGCTATGGCCGTTTATGGCCATTTTCATTTGCAGTTTGTTTTGGCTACAGGAACACCACTAACAATTTTTCAGACATGCTATTTATTTCAAATTAAAAATTTGGCTTGGCAAGTGTTATTGCAAACCACTCAATGAGTCCCAAAAATTCTAAAGCAACTGCACACATTGTATTTTTCCTCCTCTTCTCTACACAGCATTTAAAAGAAGTCTGTATAAAAGGGAGCAGAGGGAGTAGGAGGGGTATTAGCTTGTGAGCAATATCAGAACAGCAGGGGTGTACATCAAACTGTACAGAAAAAACTGTTTCATTAAAAATGGCAAAGACAGATTTGAAATGGCACAAGCAGCTATGAAAACTAAAACATTATTCAAAAATAATAAGAACTAGTGACTTTTCAGACACTGCAGTCAATTAAATAATTATAAACTAGTTATTTTTTACATGTCGGACTATTTAGTTTATTTAGTAGAATTACTGTGTTGCATTGTGCAAATTATATTATCATCTTTAGTGCGATTATTACATGAATAATTTCAAATGTATAAGCTAATTAATTGCTATTTGCATTTTTAATTCAGTCCATCTCCAGTTTTGCACTGTGAAACTGTGATGAAGATGAAAACACATTGCAACAGTTTTTTATAAACTGCTTGTTTGGTTTGGCTTTATTCTGTAAATTAGTCAAGAGAATGAAGGCTGTTTTATACCAGTGTGGATACAGTGTGGTGTTACTTTACTTTGTGAATGTTTAGATACATTATCCTTCAGTGAGCAGTTTTTTTTTTTTTTTTGCTTTGAAGCTCGGGCTAAATTCTGTCTTTGGGCTTCTTAGTGAGAAAAACTTAAATTGGAAGAAAAATGTCTCTTTCTCCCTGTTCATGAAACAGAAAACTTTTCTTTCAATTGAAAAAAGATAAAACAGAAAAGAACCTTTGAGTTTTTAGTTTTATTACTTTTTAAAATGAATATTCAGTGTGATGACCCCAATTTTTTTTTTTTGCTCAGATTAACAGTGTGAAGGTTTGGGATCTGGCTAAGCTCTGTATGGCTAACCGTTCTGATGACAAGTCCCTGCAGCCCGCGGGGACGAGGACAGACAGTCTTGACACACACCACACCGCCGGACTGCAGCACCTCGGAGGGTCGCAGTAATCCTACCGTATACCATTACACTGCGTATAGACTAAACACAGGGCCAGGTGAGAGAATGACAGAGTGGCGTGTGCGTGTGAGTTCACAGTGTGCGTGTACCTAAGCATGCTTTTTTTTTTTGTCAATACGTGTACATGTGTGTGTGTGTGTGTGGGCCTGCTGGCCTGTCTCACCCGGTGTTTCAACTAACACTATCCGTTTGTGGTGAACAACACCGAGTGTGTGTGCGTGTGTGTGTGTGAGCCTGTGAGTGTGTAGGTCTACATAACGCAGAACAGCCTTGCCTCCCACCCCAACCTAAAAAAAAAAAAAAAAAAAGTCGCCGCCAGGAGGCCACTTTGAAATACCAGGTGCTCATTTGGCAAATCCAGGCAACTGGGGTGTTTACATTTCAGCGACTGAGAGGGGAAAAAGACCAGATGCCCCCTTGAGCTGCTCAGCAGCGTCCATACAGAGATCACTCACATCGCCATGGGTGACAGACCTGTGTGTGTGTGTGTGTGTGTGTGTCACTGAAGCAGTCGAGGGATATAGAGAGCACTGTGCAAAGTCATTAAACACCCTGTGATGACTTGCAGCAGGGAGACATAAAATAATCCAACAATGGTGAAAATTAGCCACGCTGGTGAAGTTTGTTTGTTTGAAGCATCCATTCTGTGACCCACAAACCACATGAATACACACACACACACACACACACACACACTTGCTCTTCTGACTGTTTCTCTTTTCGTCTTATTACTCCGCTCTCATTCACTCTGCTTCTTGAATAGCTCCATTGTCCTCTCCCATTGTCGATTCACTGTTTGCTAACACCCCAAGTACTTCCTTATCATTAAAAAAAAACAATGGGGAATAAAGAGAGAGTACGTAATGTCGAGGTTTTGTGAATTGGAAAGGCAATGGATCTCCTCTGACACACACACACACACACACACACTACTTACACACACAAATATGTGCACACACATGAATGCAGCTACATAGTACCTTGCCCTGGCTGGTGTTGCAGACACTTTTATTGTTTCATTATGTCTACTATCAATTTACCGGCAGTAAATTCTCTCTGTCTTGATAAAACATTGCCTGTCAATTTCCTTCACAGCACCTGCTCATAACAAATCACTGAGGCACTCTTTCTGACTGATTGCTTTTTGGCAGAGCGGTTTGTGTTGTCTGTTTGTATCAGCGACTGGCATGAGGCGGCTGAACGGTGGTTACGGGTAGGTGTGTGCGTGTAGGTGCTGGCAGTGCAACAGTTTTTGTGTGTGTGTGTGTGTGTATCTGTGCCATAAAAGAAGGGCTGCTAAAGGAGGGGGAAAAAAAGTCTTCACATTCATAACTTTTGTCTGTGTCTGTACTTGAGTGTATGAACGCACACATACTTTTTGCATTTAAACATTAGTCATGTTTTTTTATGGAGGACTGCACCCATTCAAATGACGCAGTGAAGTTATCGCCGTGTAACTTCCACTCATCCGGAATAAATTGCTTTGTAAAATGTGTAACTAAATATCATTATGGTATCAGCTTCAAATAATTCCCAAAGCTGTTTTTGTTTTTTTTTGAGTCATACTATCATATTGTAAAAAAAAAAAAAAGTGTGCTTGTTTGGGTTAATGTCAACCAGTGTGTCATGTAAATGTCACTGGGGATTGGAAAGTGGTTGAACTTGGCCACCTCCTGTGTGTTGCTGTCTGTCAAATGCTTGCTGGGTACAGTCATGTGTTTGTGTGTGTGTGTGTGTGTGCAGGCACAACTGCATGCATTCATCTCTACTGCCATGTGCATACTGTGCAGGCTTGTCTGTGCATGGGTGCGTGTTCTTGAATTACATATCCGCTTTACCAAATTACTTTCTCTGCCAGGGATCTTGCCTTTTTCCCCCCCTTGGTCTGAACATTGGTTGTCAGAGCATGCATGAGTAGAGAAAGTGAGAGGAACATGCTAACACACACAGCTAGCTGCAGTTTCTGTTTAGAGCTTTCAGATTTGTGTAGTTTTTACCCCAGATGGGATTAAGTTGCAACATTTGAGAGTAATAAAAAAAAGGCAATTTTGACATACAAAAGGACACAGAACATCACATTCCCTCACAACACAGATATTTCACACAAGGTTAGCGAACGTTATCTGTGGTCAGTATGATTATGCAAGAGCTTCCTCCGATACCAGACAAATTACAATCATGATGAAGTGTGAAACGATCCACCTGTCTCTAACGCAGCATCGGGCCTGTTGTGACTCATAGGTGAAATGTTATGA
This sequence comes from Pseudochromis fuscus, assembly GCA_900323345.1. NCBI lineage: Eukaryota > Metazoa > Chordata > Actinopteri > Pseudochromidae > Pseudochromis > Pseudochromis fuscus. Next base: position 45,395 of record OOFC01013906.1, on the reverse strand, counting down.
GTTACGACCTAGCATCGGTAGTTTCACTTGTTACCCCAAATATTAATGATGTAATCATGTGTAAGTGCACGGACAAGTCAGAGCCCTGAGGCAAACAATAATGCTGCCTTGGTTTGTCTGCCTCAAATCTCGAGGAAGCTCAGACAACAGTGAAACTGCAGGGTAATGTGGGGGGTTTGTTTGCTAGAATACTCAAGTATACCATATTCACGCAAAAAAAATAGTAAAGGTTGGACAGTAACGAGACCATGTGACTGTACTGCACTGTGCTGTATTGTATGCACTGTACAGCACCACACGTTTTGTGAGAGGAGCTCTGAGACACTTTTTTCACTTTTCGTACGAAGAACCAAATGTCTTCAAGAGAGACTTCTGAAAATGCTATGCCCTTATATGGACAATGTTGTGTCTCCCTCTCAATAGCCAGTCAGTTATTCGCTCATTTTCTGAACCCAACCACAGAGCTTCTGTGAAGACAAACTGATATAAATTATGTTACATGCAACTTTTCAATGCCCATACAAACCCATTTGTACTGGGATAGAGATGATTAAATCTGGTCAGACAAATGTGTTTTTTTTTTCCAGTGTGTGTAATGATACTTTCTGACCTCTATCTGGGTAAATAAGTCTTGAAATTTTTATTGTCCTTAATGTTTGTGGCAGCCATGGAAGAGTTCTGCTGTGTTTTGTTGCTAAGCATGCTAACTAGCGCTCAGGGAGTATCATCTGGTACAGGGGAAGAACCAACACACACACACTCTCTCACACACACACACACCCACAATGCCATGCCAGTGTAATAAAGGCTTTGGTTACATTACGCATATGCTAAGGTAATAAGGACTTAGCACGCACACACACACACACACACACACACACACACACACAGACCACCTCACACCCACCCACACTGAGGTAATAAGGGCTTGGCTTGCACACAAACACACACAGAGACATAAGCAGTGAATTACTACAGTCTTGCACCATCTTGCCAGGTGCTCTCTCACCATATGCCCAATACCCTGCCGGACCGAGCAAACAACCGACTAACCAGCTGACCTCCCTTATACCACCACCACCATCCCAGCAAATCAATCTTCTCTCTTTTATATTTCTTTACTTCGCTTTGAGATCATTCAGCAGAATCGTCTCACTCATACATGCAAAGTCATTGAAATTTACACTTTATTAAGTATTAAGTATTTACCCAGGGATGTGGCTGACATTTCCGATCCGGTTCCCACATAAAGTAGTGGTGGTTAAGGCTCTCTGCTTTTCATTAGGCATCCTTTTGGTTATGATATGTCATATACAAGTGGTGGGAGAGGAGAAGGAGCAACCGGATGGGAGCCATGTTGAATGGTAACGAGGCCTAAACTCAAACCATGTGCTTTTGTGGTTAGAAACTTTGTCATGACTAACTACCTCTGGGAGACCCGATGTAGAGCTGGACACCGAGGGGGGGGAGAAAACCCTCTTTCACTTGACTGACAGTAACTAGACAGGGACGATTTGTAGTTATTTGATGCTCATAAAAAGTTCACACTGAAGCTGTTGACCTCTGCTTTAGTAAACGGCCTACAGTAAGCTCTGAGTGGATAGCGGTGACTATACTACCGCACATTGTGTTGTGCTTTCAAGTGGCGGAAAATTCCTCAAGGCCTGTTTAATAAGTTCATTTCCAGAATTGTTTCAGAGGAATACCGATAGCGACCTTGAATAACCTACAGTACAAACCATCTGCCACCATTTACCAATGTTGCCAACCCTTAGGGTCACCGACTGCATGGAAGATTGCATTTTGCAGCTAGACATGCAGAAATGTCAAGGGTCAACGGAGGGATTCTGGGTATGGAGGAAGAATGGAGCCCACAAGGGAGACACTGTGTTGACATTGTGTTTGGACACTTTGAACAATGTTATCTCAGACAGTGTGGGGCTATGGGCCAATCAATCATTCTGTTATTGGACCAGCTCCGGTGATTATTCATCCTGGACCTTTGATATCTGCCGATGTCAAATGGATCCCTCATGAGCCTCCTTACTTGCTCGCTGTCTGGACTTTGTCCTTGGGAATTTGTCACGGCTGTATTTCTAGAGAACATTTAGTTATTAGAGTAAATTGAGTGTTCCCTCTCAGTCCAACATGAAAGTAATGCACAGCTACGATGGAAAGGTCGGGAATATTTATGAATCTAAAACGATTGTGTTGGCACAAGTTGTGCGCGAGATTTTCCAAACTCAGCCATGGATATAAGAAGACAGCATATAAATCTGGAGCACAGAGGGAAGAATACGCAATCACAATGTCAATGATCGCAGCAGAATACAGCACACAGGGTTTTTCCATTGTGTTAATCGGAAAAGCTCTGCAGCGTACAGCAGTGTTTCTGCTGGCCAGTATACCTTGACCTGCCTCCACCTACTCACACAAAATACTGGAATAAAGAAATAGAGGAATGGCCGCGTAAGAGTGGGCAGTGAAAAACATGTTTGAGAAATAAAGTGGGGAGGGAGAGGTGTGTGGATGGAGGTATGTTTAAGGATCTACAGTGTGTGATTTTTGGAAGAAAGTTAATAGAAGTTTGGTTATAGTTTACATTACGTTCATTTAAGTCAATGTTGACTCTTTCCCACTGTGCTTCAGGTGATACACAGTTCAGCCACTATATATAAATCCAACAAGAAGGGTTTGTTTTTACTTGTGTTGGTTTGTTGTCTGTCTGGCAGCAACATAAAAAAAAAGCAACTGAAAACATCTCAAAAATATTTTCGTAGAGGAGAAATTCAATTTGGGCCAAAATCAGGGAATTTAATCCCATCCGAAAAAAATAAAAAATCCCCAGCTTTCCACCTCTTATAACCTGGCAAGGATGAAGAAGAAGGAAGTGGTTGGTACAAACTAATTATATAGGAAGGTTTTGGCTCTTCATATAAAATGCATAAGTTTGACACATCTCAAAGGATTTTATCTGATCTAACCCAGTTTGTTGGAAAAAAAGACATGGATGATACCTTGATGTACGCTTGTGCTTCCTGAGTCATTTGTAGTTGTAACATTAAAAATAAAAATAAAAATTCCTGACAAAAAAAAAGTTTCGTAAGAGGTGATCCTGTTTTGGTAACATCATGTTTTGTTTTTTTGGTTTTTTTGAAGAATATGGCGCCTGTTCAAGCCAATAATGTAGTAACAGCCAATAACATAATAAATTTGCCCTTTTTGAAATGTGATAGGCCAACAATGTAATAACTGGCCAGTAACGTAACAAAAGTCCTGAGCCGATAACGTAATAACTTTTGGCTAATAATGTAATAATTTATTACATTATTGGCTGCTTATTACGTTATTGGCCTGGTAAATGAAAAAACTTTGCAAATGTAATAATTGAGCCAATAACGTAATAAATTATTACGTTATTGGTTGAAGAGTTATTACGTTATTGGTTCAGGACTTTTATTACATTATTGGCCAGTTATTACATTATTGGCCTATTATATTTCAAAAAGGGCAAATTTATTATGTTATCAGCTGTTATTACGTTATCGGCTGTTACTATATTATCAGCTGTTATTATGTTATCAGCTGTTATTACATTATTGGCTGTTATTACGTTATCGGCTGTTATTACATTATTGGCTGTTATTACATTATCAGCTGTTATTACATTATTGGCTGTTATTACGTTATCAGCTGTTATTACATTATCGTCTGTTATTACATTATTGGCTGCTATTACAGTATCGGCTGTTATTACATTATTGGCTGTTATTACGTTATCAGCTGTTATTACATTATTGGCTGCTATTACAGTATCGGCTGTTATTACATTATTGGCTGTTATTACGTTATCAGCTGTTATTACATTATCGGCTGTTATTACATTATTGGCTTCAACAGGCGCCCAACAGGCTCCTCAAATATAAAATTTATACAGACTCACATACACAAACTGAAGATACCTTAACTCTGTGACAGCAGTATGTGATAAACTGGACATGATCGGTTCAAGTTACATGAAAATATGAGCAAATGGGAGATGTTCAGCAAGTTTAGAAATGTCAGTCACATTATTCAGCTGAACCTTGGCTGGGATTAGGACAGGACTTTTGTCTTGGTTTACAGTTAAAAAGCCTCGTGTAAAGACAGGAACCGATCCTCACTCCCTACATCGAGAAACAAAGTCGATCTCCTATTCACCGCCTCAACCTCAACACCTGAGTTTCTCACCCCAGCGTCCTGTCAAACCGGTGCATGTTCACTACGTAATCCCGTCACGGTGGTGAAAGGTTATTTCTCTCACTTTTTGTCTGCGCACCGTGTAATTTGTGAGCTTGTGCTATTTGTCAGCCGTGCGTGCGTGTGCCTGCACAACATCGTCATCCTCACGCGTGTATTCGGCTGCGTCTATCTATGACTGCTTGTCTGCCTAAATGCCTTCCTGTCGGTGTGTCTGTCGGCGCACAGACACCAGGGTCAGGGTGATGGGAGTTTGAGTCATAAATCCACAGTCAGCTGAGACAGTGAAGCATATCTTTTCCCAGTTAGGTAGAGAAGGTGCTGAAAGGTGATAGATATTCACCAGAGACAGACAGTAGCTGGTTGTGGGAGAAGTTGGGGTGTTGTTGATGGTAAGGGAAGAGGAAGGAAGAAAGGTGGCAAAGGAGGTGGTGATTTACAGTGGCAGGAGTGGAGCTGGAGGCGAGACAGTGGATGTGGTGTTGTGTGTGTGTGTGTGTGTCTGGTGTGTGTCGAGGAGGGTGGATGATGGTGGTCTTCAGGGGGTTCAGTTGGGACTGCATTTGTGATCCTGTGTTAAGTGCTCGGTCAGTGGTGAAGGCCTGGAGGATTAGACCCCCACCTTCAAGACTCTCGTGAACCACCCCGCCTTTTCTCACACACACACAAACACACACACATGCAACGCCTCTCTTCCTGGATTCCAGCTTTGAGCTTTTGTGAGATTCTCCAGAGCCACCCACCACCACCAGCTCCTCCTCCTCCTGCACCAGTACTACCAGTACACTTTGCCTGTTCACTCACACACACACATTTGCACACACATCAAAAGACACTCTAACATAACCAACAGCTCACCATTCCCTTAATATCGCCAGAGTAAAGCGATCCTCTCACACTCACATCACATTAGTGCTGCTATTAGACCAGACCCAGACATGAGCACTATAGTGTGTGTGTGTGTGTGTGGGTGTATGTGTGTGTGTGAAGCCTGCAAGAGTTTTATGCATGCGAGAGGGAGTGACTGTTTGTGTTTGCGTCCGGGCATGTGATTTGCGAGGGAGGGAGCAGCTCGGTGTGAGTCAGAGAAAGGTTGTGTTGTGTATGTTTGCGCGTGTCTATGTGCTGTGTTTTAGCAGAGAAAGTAGAGACACTGATATCCTGGCACGAGATTAGTGGGAGGAAGGATGGATGAGGTTAGCGAGGGTCTGGCGAGGGCTCAGTAGGTGTAAGCTTGAGAAATTTCCATATGGCAGTAAAATGTCTGCCACTTTACTTATTGAGTTTCTAATGTGTGCCAGGTGCTGTTGGGACGCTCTCAGGAGCACTTAGTGGACCATTTCCCTGTGTCTGTGTACAGTATGTGTTTATATGTATTTGTTTTAGGTCGCATTTGGAACAAATTGTGGACTTCAAACCAGGATCAGACGCCGCTTCGGGACAAAATCGATGGTTTCGGGGAGGTTGCATGCACAGACAGCTAAAATATCCCCTTATCCTCACAGGGATTAGAGGATCGGGGAGAGGGCTTAGATTATAGGGTAAAGGTAAGGGCAATGTTCAGCAGTCGGTATGGTTTGGTTATGGGCAACAGTTAGGGTAAGTGGCTAGAAAAAAAAATATTAATGCAAAGTCTCCAGAAAGAGTGTTTTCAGCACTATCTTGATCCATAATAAAACAACAGGGCTGTATATACAGTTTTACCCTCAGTCATTCAACCGGACCCAAATCACACACACTATAAAACATAGAAAAATAAATCTGCTCCATAAGTTTTGTAAAAACTTAACCATAGCTGTAAAGCACAGGATCTAGATTTATGAATGTGTACGTTCCACTCATTGGAAAAAGCACCCCATCCCCCCTGGTGTGTTGGTTTATACCAAGCCCATATTTATGGTTTAACACATTTATTTTTTACATTGGCAGCTGAGGATCAGGAATTCTCCAAGACTTACCCTTGGCAATCTTTTGTTTATCATAGACCAATGTTTTTGCTCTCTGATCTTCTGGGGAACAAAAAAAAAAAAAACCCTAAAAGGTGAAAAACACTGTCTGGAAAATATAAAATAAAAGCTGATAGTTTATCATGATGCTTTCTAATCTTCAGTCAGTTCCTCTTCATTTCTTTTAAAGAGACTCAGAAGCACAGAGAAGTAACAAAGGTGGCAGTCATGAACTTCAAGTGTGCTTCTGGTTGCCCTTTTAATAGCGACCAGGCAGGAGAGCCATGGGCTTCAGTGGTTTTGGCAACAAATGAGAAAGTCTTCTTTGAAGCCGCCACAGATCCTCTTACCCACGTCGCTTCACTTATGAAACCATTTTCCTTTCAAATGGACTATGTCGCTGTGAGGTACACAGGGACTCAGATGGGAAACTGACAAATTTTGTGTCAGTGAGACCTCACCCCGAGACACAAGGGACACTTTATTGGGTTTTTCTTTTCTGCTGTTGGTTTCTAATAGTAACAGCTAAAATTATAAATCACAGAAATTGTAAGTTTTTTATATTTTTTATTTTCTGGCAAAAATAACAAGAAATTACATTAAAAAACCCACTATTTGCTATATTGTACTTTCTAATATTTTAATGTATGTAGATAAAGTTGCTGTAAAATCAGCTTTTATTTTTTCAGTATAAAGAAAAAAATGTTTTCTTATATCTTGTGGATATTATATTTATATTTACAAATTCTGTGAAATTACACGTTGAGCTGTCACCAAACAACCGCTACAAAATTTATATTCAAAAGTGCAGAAGAAGAAGAAGAAGAAAAAGAAGAAGAAGAAGAAGAGTATTGCAAACGCATTGTAAACAGTAGCAGCAGAGGTTGTTTCAATGTCACTCATTTCACTCAGTAATTTGATTCATTTAAGAGTTTTAGTCTGTGTGAATCACTAATTTTATGGCGTTTACAGTCACTTCAAAAATACTAAACACACAAGTAGTTTTTAGACATTAAGGTGAAGTTTTAAAAAACAAACCTTCACTAATTTAGCTGGAGAACCTTCAAGATTTGTCATTCACATCCATACACCCTGCTGCTGCTGATGATGATTTGTATTTTTCTTCACTAGGTGGACGTTACAATGTACAGAACAAACAAACAAAAAGTGAGAGATTTAGAGAAGTTTCATAAATGTTGTAATATTTCATGAGATGCAAACTCAACACTGTGAAAACAAAATTACCCAACAACAGCAAAAGTAAAACTCTGCTTGGTGCTGCAGTTACTTTATTTTTATCACACCAGTTAAATATAAACATTGTTTGGGCTGAATACTTCCACTTTAAAATTATGTGAAATACTTTTGGCTAAATAAAATCAATACACTGGCAAAAAAAATGGAGTTACAGCCATCTTTACTTCTTTTTAAAATATAAACTTGCTGAGAAGTTGAGAAGACAAAAGTAGGAAATTTACTCTTAAAACTATTTCCTACTACTGACAGTGGCAACATAAGACGCACAACATGGTTACATCTGCCTGCAATTCTCAGGATATGGCGCACAATCACTTTTCAACTTCACACTCCCAGTGTCAGACCCAGCATTTGGCCTCACTTCGACATTTCACAGTTTCCTCCTGAGATACCTAAAACATTGCTTTGTGCACCGGCAGACTCACAGGAGTCACTGCCGGTATTTGCACGCAGGATAAAGCGTCATTAATAGTAACTGAGTGTAACTTTATTTGGAGAGAGTTCAACTTCTCTCTTCATTTTTTTTTAAATCTCCACAGAAAGCCGAGAACACATTAGTATTCATTGTGATTAATAATGCAGTCGACATCTGCTATTAAGTAGTCCCAAATAATGCTGACTCCTCCAAGTTCAGCCTCACGCCCTGTACAACTCCGTCTGTCCTCTCTGGCTTTGATATGTATATATTTCTACTTAATTAAACACATAAGTTGATTGTTATTGAATTAAACAAAACATATTGGACAGAATATTACTCAGCATTAAAGTAAGTGTCGATTTGACTGAAATATTGAGCCCACTACGATTTTGTTTTTTCAGCACTTCTGTAATTACTCCACAGAGCGCAAGATTTGTGCGCGTGAGGGACCAAATGGCTGTTTCCGTTCATTTAAAGCACTATAATGACCCTCAAAAGTAACAAAAGGCGCTTAAAGCATTTTTTTTCTTAATAAAAACAAACTTATATTGATGTTTCCTATTTGAACTCAAGTGCGCACTTTTTGGCACGTTTTTAAAACTTTGTTTACTAGTTTTGAGAATAGGTTGAAGCGTTTAATGATGCAATAACACTACTGTAAATGCATGCTGTAAAAGCCTGGTCGTGACAGATGCCCACTTCTTCAACTTGTTCAAGGGAGAGAACAAGTTAAACTGTAGGTTGATTCTCCTGGAAACAAAAGCTCCGCCACGGCGACAGTGTGCGTCCGACTGAGCTGAATGTCTGACTGAATAAATAAATCCTAAAGAGAGAGTTAAATAAGTTGGAAAGTCCGCTCAAATAACGACGTCGCTTCCAGGAAAGTTTCTCAGCTTCTCTTATTATTTTATGTTTTTACAGAAGAAGTTCGCTGCGCGGATCTCCTAAATCCAAATGAGTGGGGAAAAAAAAGATTTTTATGGTTGTTCATGAGCGTTCCTTTCAAATTACAGTCAAATATAATAAAACCTGCGTTTTATTAATCCATATATTTTTCTTGAAACGAAGTCTAAAAAGTAAGCGTATTGGATGGGATGATGTCACTTTCATACTTACAGAAAATCTCAAAATGCGCGAGGTGCTTTTTTTTGGATTAGAGGAAAAAAATGTCCAGAGTGCGCACCGGAGCTTTTCCCAAAAGTGTTTAAGAGCTCTGAAGTCAGGCAGTTGAAGTGAAATTAGTTTTAATCAAAGCAACAGAAACTTCCTTTCGTCTTCTCCTCATCGACACGGAAGCGACCCGCAGGGGGGCGCTGTGCGTCCATGGCTTTACATGGGCTTGGAGCCATATAGGAAAGGAAAGGCAGAGTGACACGCAGCAGAAAAGAAATAAAAACATAATAACAAAACAAAACTTAACAACTGTGCCATTAATTAAGACGTACCCCGCCGTAAAACTGTAGAAATGAATCCAAAAATATCCAAGTGTTTAACTTTTGTCACAAAAAAATGTTATAGTGTCTGAAAGAAATGAAGAGAAGATCCTGTGCGTTGCTCTGGTACAAGAGGAGATGCTGGAGACACAGACTGCTCTGGTAACAAGTAAAAATGTTACACATGCGTCCTCGTTTTAAAACAGACAAGGATTTTATTATATGATAATAAATGTGAGACTAAATGATTGTCAAGGTAGACATTTTTTCAGTGCAGCTGCTTCAGCCGTGTAACCCCTCCTCCTCCTCCTGGTGCCCCCTCAGTCTCTCTCTCTCTCTCTCTCTCTCTCTCTCTCTCTCCACTCTCCCCTTATCCCTCCACAGCCCTGCGCTTCATTCCAGTGCACAAGCCGAGCGAAGCAGACGGTTTACGCAGCAGCCAAAAAAGCCGAGAAAATTCGCTCAGGGAATAAATATCTACAAACCGCGCGGCTGTTTCTTCATAGGAATACCACTTGATCGTGGACGCATGTGAGCGCGCACATGCCTAGATGGGACTACTACACACCATGGTTGTGACACCAGTGCGGTTATCTCTGCCTCTGCTCTGACCACAAGAGAAAGTCTTTGGATCTCCCGGAGAAGGCTGCTATTGCCTTTTTTATATATATTGAGTATCAACCAAGTACTACTGGAAATATTCTCCGGATGCTGACTACGGAGTGGACTACCTGGTTTCAGTTTGTTCGCTCCATGCGAAGGGAAGGGACTGGAAGACTTGCGCGCATTGCCTTTCCTCTGGTTTGATCAGGCACTTTGGAGATCACTGAAAAGGGGAGAAGGGCTGCTGTGTTGCCACATTTTATACCGAGGGTGGTTATTTCCTCCCAACTCTCACCTTTACTTGTGTTATTGGTGAATGGGGGTAACTCTGTTTCTGGAGGCTTGACACGGCGGCTGGGACTGGGACGGAGACTGAGTGCGTGGAGCGTCGGATCGCCCAGGATTGTATTGCTGTCCTCACTCTCTCTCTCTCTCGTGGGTCTATTTACATGTCCGACCTGACTGCTTTATGACAATGGATTACTTTCTGCTTTTATGCAGCCTCTTGCTGCCTGTGGTGTCTGCCGTTGAAGGTAAGAAAAAAAAAATCATCTTCAGACTGTGTTATGTGGCGTTGCAGGCTGCCTAAAGCGTATTATGTCTCCATACCAGGCGAGTGAGGACTCACGCCTCTCTCTCTCTCCCACAGACTGGGGCACCACAGCCCCGAAGCTCGTGTAAATCCAAATTCTTCATTTTCTGTCACCCCCGAATTAAAACTAACGTTTCATTTTCAAAGTGGCCATCTGGCTTGTTGTTTAGGGATCCCCTGATGGTATTATTGGCTTTAGGCAGTGAAGCGCTGTGGCCGGTACAGGTTTCAATACACAATTGTTATGCGCGAATGAAAGCTCATCCATTTCAATGATAGTTGTGTATTCTTTTTTGTATCGTCGGGTATTGCCGGCTGCTGGCGCTTTGTTTGAGTCTTTAAGGAAATTAGCGCCACACTGTATCCCATTGGGGAGCCGCGGCTCCCCCACGACACTTTCCCCGAGGTCGGCTGCGTGTATTTTAGGGTTGTTTGAGTGTGTGGCCTTTTGACATCTGGACAACGTATCGGTTTAAGTGCGCTTTAAAAAAAACACAACACTCTATCTTGATTGTCCATTCATTAGAGGATAAGAGTTAAACGTTTCTTAAAAAATGACCCTAAATTGCCTCATTTATGAAATCAATGAACGGTTCTGCAAATCTCTATTAATTATTATTATTATTATTTTGTTACTGTTTCTTTCCCTAAAGTAGAACTGATTGGTCATCCACACTTATATTTCTAACAGTTGCATCCAGTAACAAGCCATCTGTTTTAGCTGAGTGTAGATGTTTACAGTGCGTAAAATCAATGAGAAATTCTTCTTGACGTGTTGTTGTTTTTCCCTTCAGCGAGATAGTGTCCCACTCTTTGTTATTTTCTCCAACACTTATGACTGTCTCGCTCTGCTGTGTTTTGGGAAATAAAATGAAAGAGTAGTGGAAATAAGGTTGAAAGAGGCCTAAAGCTTGAACTATGAGTGCTGGAGCCCAGGCGAGGCTCCCGGTTGGCTTCTGGTGCCAGTGAGAAAGTAGGACAGTGGGCCACTGGCTCACTAAACGCTTTTCTTTCTCAGCTCGTTTCTCGACCTGTCCGCACAATGTCTCAAGTTTTTTTTAAATTTTCTATCAGTGAAACACGGTTTTCCTATGTTTAAAAATAAATACAGATTTTTTTTTATTTTTTTTTTTACTTTCGCGTTTTTTCCTGCCGATCTGAATAAAAACCATCAGCTGTATAAAATGCTTACACTGCACTGTAGACACACAACAACTGCACTGAAAGGACACTATTTCTTTATTTGAATGAAAGGGCTCGTTACTTATTAAACAGCCGCGAAACTAAACGAATGAAACGCAGATTGTTTTGCACCCTGGCACAACAACAGCACTCTGCGCTCCTGTGTGATCCACCTCTCAACTCACTTCCCAAATATGCTGACCTTAATTTAAGAAGTCGGTGCTGAGAAAAGATCACTTCTTAAATTCTTCATGAAATCATCATTATGACCAAATGGCTCTGCGCGCTCACTGCCTCCTCAGCCGAGACCCATGCGTAAAAATAAAACACATGCAGGAGTGTTGAGCTTGAAAATAGTGTAAAGGCTTATCTGATAAGGTTTGTTGTTTTGTTAGTGCCTCTAGATAACACACAGACTGCGATAAGAACTGCAATACAAAGATCTTTTCATTAGATCTAATACCAACTTCTCCTGAACAAAAATTGTAGTTCTTTATTTTCCTAGGGACCCCCCGGATTCCTCGCAGTGACCCCTGCGGGTCACCGGACCCCAGTTGGGAACCACTGACTTAAAACACATGGTTTGAATGGATGAGTGGATTGTTGTTGTGCAGAAGTTTGGGGGGCTCGAGCTGTGGACGGAGAGAGAGAGAAAATGGAAAACGCAGAGTGAGTGTATGTGTGTGTGTGTATGTGTGTGTGTGTGAGAGAGAGAGAGAGAGCTCGGTGTTTTCTTGACAACAGTACCGAGTTTGCTGCGCACAGGCTTGAAGTTGATGTATTTCGTTAGAACAATCTATTCCCTACATAAGTGATGCCATAAATTGTACCCGGTTGACCCGGCTGGGAGGGTTTACCTAAGCTTTTAATACAGTCAGGTGATTTATGGTCGCTGCCTGGACTTCTTTCTGGGATATATGTGGGTTTATGGCGAGTTTAGGGAGAAACAAGCGGCCTAGCAGGGAGACGTTTCCCCGGGCCCACCGTGCGTCTCTCCGGGTCTCGGGGTCACGCTACCCGCGGAAAAGACTCTTAATGAATTCATGTTTTCTTTTCTGTTTCTCCCCCTTTTTCCTTGTGCCCCCTCCCTTGTTGGTCACATCTAATGTAGTCGTAATAGTCACCCCCAAGGCCTTCAATCTTAAAACATTTACTCTGAATTTTGTAATTACGGTAAATTATACCCAGAGCTTCTGACTTCTCTGTGGCTACACAGATGAGTGTTAAACAATAATCTGAGTCATAATTTACCTCATTTAACCGAGTGAGTGCTCTTACGTGGCACAAATGAGGCACATAAATGACAGTTGTCGTGGGTCAGATTAGTTTTCAAAGTTTTTGTGGCTTTGCGCAAAATAAATAAATATCCACATCAGTTACTTTTTTGTTTCATTGAAGTAGTTTTATTGGACGAGTTTGGAAAATCTGACATATTTAATGTGCTCATTGTACTTTTTGAACAAATAATGATATTTCTCTGCCTGTTTAATTTTATTTTTTAACAGTAACGTTTAATTGTTTCAGTGCTGATTAATATCAGGATTTTCCTCCACGGGTGTAAGAAAGGCCCTGGCTGGTGAACTTTCAGCTGCTTTCTGTGCTGAGGAGACAAATTGCGTCGATGACAGTCCTGTGTATAGCGCACAGGCGGTTTGCTTACCCTTCGGTGTAAATTACTTGTGATGGAGGCAGGAAGCACAGGGCAGCCTATTCAGGACAGGCCAACGAGCAGTGCACCCACTTCGATGCCGTTTGTCTTTGTCTGAGAGCTCATTGTCTGAACGCATCCCTCTTGTATGTACCGATGTAACAGTGTCTCCAGCACTGAGAAGGAGTTTTTTTGGACAAACTGACTCAAGAGTCCTGTTTAGGTGCCACTTAAATTTAGGATTTTTTTCAGTTTCTTTTTTTAAATCCTCAACTCAAACATCCCCATCTTTCATCTGGTTGCAGCCCAGGGTTCCTCACTCACCCTCCATGTTTTTTTTTTTTCTATTTATGGCTGTGTATTTGTAGCGAGTGATTACGCACAAGCAGGGTCTTTGTAGCGCACATGTTTATGTTTTTATGTGGGTGAGATCACACCTCCACAGGAGCCTTCCTGTGCCTGTTTTCAATTGGCACGTTTCTCATCAAACTCTCTCTCATGATTTATTCTCGCCCTTTCTCTGGCAGGGGAGGTCCCCCTCGCCGTCGTCATCACCGCTATTTTTATTATTAAATTAACATTTCCAGATGGTGATCACCACAGAAACAACACGTGTACAAAAGCAGTTAATTTAAGAATAAAAATAAGAAAATGTTCATTGAACTGTATAAAAAACATAGAAATACAAAGTGTGTGGAAGTTGAACTTTTTAGGTTAAACTTTAGTTAAGGTAATATTGCGTGATGGTTGTATTTTTTACACCCCTGTCCCAAGAAAAGTCCTGTGGCGGCTGGATTACATTTTTAAAAAGCTTCAAGATCAAATTTGAATCCATTCATAGGTCTGGGTTGGCCGCATCTCACTAAAAACGCAATTGACCTTCGTAATAAAGAGTAATGGAGTCATTCAGTCCGGCGCACTGACCGTCCTGAGGCCTCCGCGCGCACCAGGATTTATTTGAGAGCGCAGCATCAGCCTGTGTGGCCTGAGCGGGACTCATAGTGAAGTTGCTAATGTCAAACTTTAAGGATCTAGTTTACATAACATTCAAAAGCAAATTACTGAACAAACATATTTAGGGTCCCCATTGAAGAAACAAAGGGATGTATTAGTGACTGTTACTTAAAGCTTTCAAAGGGCCGAGTGGAAATGTGCTAAAGAGGCATGAAAGTGAATTTGCAAAATAAAAGCAACCTCCTCCTGCCAATTGACTAATAAATCATTCTGTTGGACAAGCTCTATCTATCTATCTATCTATCTATCTATCTATCTATCTTGTGATTATTAATTATTTACGTAACTAAACTTAACAAATACTTTTCACAATTTTAATCCATACC
>OOFC01013906.1:6137-25724 GCA_900323345.1 Pseudochromis fuscus | reverse complement strand
TTGACTCAGGCACTGAGAACAATACAGCAATGTACTGATATTAGAAAATGTCCTTTTACTTTCTACTTTTGAATACTTAAGTATTTTTAAAAGTAAGTACTTTAGTACTTTAACTTGAGTAACATTTTGACCAATAACTTTTATTTGTAGTAAGATTTGACCATGAGCATCAGTACTTTGACTCAAGTACTGAAGTTGAGTACTTTGTCCACCACTGGACTTTATTTCTCAACACACCTGTCCGCATCTATCGATAAATACTAGGACAATTCACATATATCATACGATGTGAAATGCATTTCTGTTGGTGATTGTTCGCTGTGATTTTAATTTGACGAGTGCTGTGAAAGACTAATTGCAAGGAGCCAGATGAAAGCACCACACAATACAGGCTGACCCCCTCCCTCTGTGCCAAGTCAGGCCATAAACAGCTTCCCTTTCCCTCACACCCTATAGAAATCCCTTCTGACCTCAACTCTCCCTCACACACACACACACACACACACTTAAGAAACATGAATGGTGACAGTTGCTTAATCCCTCAGCCGTACACACACGCACACACATTACCTCTATTCAATACACATGCACCAACGCCCCCACCACACACAAAATCTTCACCCTTGCACCCGCGTCTTCGGGTCAGAGTGGTCTACACTCATTCTCTGCTCTGCTAATGAATCAATCAGCTGGTTCCATTCATTTAATTTCTGCCAGACCCCATCGATCAGCCTCTCTGCCTGTCCTAACAGAGCAGCAGGGGAGCTCGGAGAGCGAAGGGGAAGAAGGGGCTCGAGGAATCCAGGCAGTTCAAAGACTCCTTGTGGGGTTTTTTTGTATCCGCTTTGATTCCCCCAGAAATATGGCATTTTGATGATGGGTGAAAGAAAGAGGAAGCAGGCGAGACATCTTGTCCTAAAGTTTTCTATGCGGTATCTGACTTTCCTTTTACCTTTTGTGAGGTGTTCGCATTGTGGACTGAGAATGGTAGGCAGCGGATTTTTAGTTGCAGGGACGCCCCCCGATCTGCTGTGATGCATAAGCAACTGCTCCCTCCTCTGGAGTTTGAGCCTTTAACTTGGCGAGGTGAGCAATGTGAACAGTGAGTCCAACTCTCGCCATGCTCTGCTCCCCCACCTACCAAGTCAAAGTCAGAGAGGTTATCATTTATTAAAGGCATTCAAAGTTGGAGCTGTGTGTGTGTGTGTTGGGGGCCATGCAGAGTGAGAAAGACAGGGAGGCTAGAGGAGAGGGTTCAGAGGGTTCTCATTTTCAAAAAGCCACTTAGTTCTGTTTATTGGGCTGCCAGTTCATTTCAAAAGGTGTTGAGCGAAGCAGCTATTCAGGCCAGAGGTTACAGGAAGCCAAGGTCACCTGAGTTAGTGGAGAAAGGATGGAGAGGGACGGATAGGAGGTGGAAGAACAGAAGGAAGGAGTGTGGAGAGCTGGACAACAGAGCAGCAGTAGGAGATGGTGAGATCCATCCGAGCAGAGAAACTGTAATCTCCTGACTTGGACTACTGCCATCAATCCAAGTTTTTCCTTTCACAACATGCAGCTTCCTGTTAGATGCAGGGTTGCACCTCTGAAGGGACATCCACTGCTTTCCATCTTACCAACTCTTACCCTCAGTTTCTGTATCTTGCACACACACACACACACACGCTCACATTAGTCCTGCATGAAAAAGTCCAGGCTTTGATGTCGCCTGGAAGAAATCTGCCAGCGGCTTTCTAATGAATCTGACAAGCGAGCAAGTGCCAATCAATGGACACATTGTGCGACAATTTCAAAATGTAATCTCCGATAATGTCAGAATGGGAGAATCAATGGCAGATGGAACAAAATAATTAGGATTCAATATAAGGCAAAAGGAGCAAGTGAGTAAACACACATCTCATATGAGCTGTAATTGTAAGCTCACCGCTAGGCGACAATTGCGGTTTTATTACCCGCCTGTGGTTAAATGTCTGAGAAAGCCAGAAAGTTATCAATGGAAACAAAGCATGGTGTCATTTTCCTGCATCTGCTGTTTTTATGGACTGTCAAAGTTTACCTTTGGTCCAAATGGTCATTGATTTATATGGACCAATATACTTTATTGCCATTTGATTAGAGGAAGTCTGAGGTTGTATAACTGCAGTGGCCGTTTAGCGCAGGTACCAAAATCTTAAAGCTCCCTGCATGTATTGTGTCGGCCAGACAGCTTGGCCTCTATGGCAGTCCTCTGGTCAGAAAAAACACCTTAAGCTCCAAGGTCTTGCTCTTACATGTGATCTCTCTTCCCTTTCTTCAACATCATCCTTTCTGACCATCCCCTCTTCACTTCCCTCTTCTGTAGCTGCAGTTATCAACAGTTACAGTAGGTCCTAATTGCAGTAATATTTTCCTCTGCCTGTTATCTCATGCCCTTGTGATATCAAAATCCCAACAGCACCAGTGAGCAGCTGGGAGACAGATGCTCGGAGACCTATTGTTGTCTACCGCGTGATAAGGTCTTGATTGTCGAGATGACTTTTCCTATTGTGTATGGGCAGAGGGAAATCTGCAGTTAAAAGGCATGGCACATTCACCTCTGCTCATTCCACCAACTAAAACTATCTCCTGTGTCTCACAAATGATGCTCTCTACGCACAAACAAACAAAAAAAAGATTCAAAGACTAACAGTTGCATGACAGGCCTGACATGCACTTTTCTTTCAACATGTCATTGTCGCCCTCGGCTTATTTTTATTTTTACAAAACGTGTTCCCTGCCTGTCAGCTTGGACAATATGAAATATCGAGCAGAGGGAATGAGTTCAAAAAAAGAAAGGCTAGAGTGCCTCAGCGGACCGTAACCTAATACCTTTTAGGTGGCAGAGGGTGTCTAAGTGTGAGTTGCAGGAGGTGTCTGGGTTTTAAATACCTAGCCAAACAGCTTAGAGTGTGAAAACAATCGGCAGAGACATGAAAGTGTGAGCTCGAACACACACACAGGGGTCAGATAACCCCTGGCCAGATGGGGATGGTCAACTGAGCACAGGAGAAAGGTTGTGGGGGGTTACAGTGTTTATGCCACCAGTGTCAGAAAAGTGATACAAAAGCATTAGCCCCTGTGCCATTTTTGGCCTCTGTAAACCCCCATGGGTGCAGAAACTAAAAGGGTGGTGATGATTAGAGATTCAATTTGGCTTGCTATCAATCAATGCCACCAAGATAGACAGGATTGCTGCCGATAGCCCATCCTTGCAACCAGATTGGGTTTTGCGCCTCTTGGGATTCACGCCCTTTTTTCACGCTTTGTTAATTAAGCGACCAAGCTGCCCCTGCACTTACTTATTTATGAGCCTTGGCTTCGACCGGTACTGGAAACCACTTGGTCTCCCCTAATTAGTCTCTCGCTAATGGCCCTGCTTCCACACAATTTCAGACCACCGACCCCCATTTTTTTGTTTATGCGCGCACCAAACCATATCACCCATATGACCTTGACGTTACACAACCCACATTGTCTGGTGTTGTGTTTCTGTGGTACTGGATAAAGTGCCCCACATGGGATAATGAGGCAACACTTAAAAAAATCAATTTCTACCTCCATCTGTCTAAGTAATTCCTCACCTGTTCATTAACCCACGAATAGAGCAGCCTGGATGAGCCCTGACAGTCATTAGATATGGACGAGATCCTGAAGAAACAGAAGAGGAGGCTTCATGTTGGTGAAATATTCACATTTTCCCAGAGCAGCGTAGGCTTTGCAGATTTAACACTGCCATGATTTATTGATATTGCATTGTTGCGAACGTGGAACAACAACAGATGTATACTGTTGACTTCATAACACCTTATTGATCAAAGTCTGCCAGCAGTATGACATCATTCCTTACCCCAGTCTTATAATTACGGTAACTTCCAATGAGGACAGCAATGCCCAAAAGCATTTTTTCCCCCCTTTCCTTTTAACGATGAAGTCAGTGTTCAGGGTCAGTAAGCCCATCCGCTGTGGCCTTGTGTGGTGCGGTTTGAATCCCATAAACACTGGTCCCGAGTCAGATTTACTGGCCAGCAGCCCCGAGGATTCATTTGTACTCTTTCCACTTTGACTGGTTCAGGGTCAGGGCTGATGACTAATCAGGTCAGCGCTGATCCACGCCCTGTGGTCGGAGTGTTACCAACCCCACCTAGCTCGCCCGGACCACCAATTGGTTCAGCTCACGTCGTTGCGCCGAAGGTACATGGAACACACATGAGCTGCGTGGAAACACGACGATATTTTTGGTGCATCTCATTTCCCGTGTCTCCAGTTGTGGGGAAAAACAAACTTGCACCTCGTTCTTGTTTATTCCCTTCAGATTTTATCGCCACAGGCCACAACAGAACTGAACCCAGCTGAACACATGTGCTAATGGGTGAGCTTAGGCATAAACACTGGGATTGTTATTTTTTAACTAGCTAAGTTTGCCACAGGCTGTGTTATAAGTATCACAATAAGGCAGGTGGAAGGTAGGGCAAACTTCTGGGTTAGTTATAAAAAAAAAAAAGTTAACTATTGCTTGACTTGGACCACCCTGTTGCAAAATGAGATTCCTGAATTTTGTATGCATCTGAATGGAGACCCATCTGTTACATATGTATGTTTGAAAAGAGAGAAATAAAACCTGTTGCTCCCTGATCGTAGCTTCTTGCAGAGTAGTTTCAACTCCACACAGTGTTGTCCATCACTCTCTTAGTCACACACAATCCAGATATTCAAAACTGAACGCTCTGTCAAAACAGCCAAAGTTCATATATGGACCGATTATTGATTGCCTATACAGCCTGACCTTTTTAACCAATGGGTCATGCAAATGTGTGAACACCACCTCTGGCTATCTGTGTATATATGTAAATATAGTTTTCACTTGTGATGCATTTTTCTCTGGAGCCATTACACCCTTATTTTTTAGTATGCTCACACACACACACTTTCAGGGTGTTTCCTAGCGATAATGTAGCACCTCTGTAATATTCCTGTCCTGCTGTTGAAATTCCCAGGTGACCTTGTGTGTCCGCACACTCACACACACACATGCACATTCATGTTAGACGGAAATCCATGTTTTAGATACAAGAAAATGCGAGTGTGTGTGTGTGTGTGTGCACTTCAACATGCACTGTGTGTCAGCACATTAATCAATGGGTGCCTGGCGGCCTTGTGGCTAGAGCTACCGTGTGTGTGTGCATGTGTGTGTGTGTGTGTAACTAGTGGTGGTGTGGGGTAATTGGTGACACCCCGCTCCCTCCAAACTGCCAGCTTTAGTTACACATCAATGAAGGGTGAATAATACATTAGCCAGGGTAGCCCATATCCTTCCTACACATCCCAAGAGAAGGAGAAGGGTGGAGAGGTAGCGAGATGACAAAGTGACAAATATCTACACAATATATCTCATACGGAGAGAAAAGAACATTTTGAGAAGATATTTAACCTAAAGCTCCCTGTTTCCTCCCTGATCCCATTTGTCATCCACATCATTCAGACAAACAGTTTAACCTCAACCAACCTCACTTTTCTAATGTATGACGAGCGTCTCCCTGTCAGATTTACACCACCACGACAGGACACCTTCAGACGACACAGGACATGAACTTTTGGCACAGTGGACTGGCTTGTGATTAGTGAACTTGTTGAAGTGTGTGTGGCTGTGGTTTGATTATAATGTTTTGGGATTCGTCTGAACATCGGGTGATTTTTATGTATGTTAGAGAAAACTAATTTCCTCTGTGCCGATCTTGATCTCTGCTCTGTGTGTGTGAAGCCTCTGCATTTGGGACTGGTGGGTGTCCTTACCGTTGTGTCTCTCCCTGTACATTTGTATGTGGATATGTGTGTGTGTGTGCTACTAACTGCTGGATGATTTATTTCTTCTTTCTCTGGTGTTGCTGTCTGGGACCCTCTGTGTGTCATGCCAATGCACAGAGGTCTTTATGTAATTGAAGTGGGCCTCCGAAACTCCCCCTCCTGCCATATGGACCGCGGCAGCTTTGAATATCTGTCTGTCCATCCGTCATTTCCTTTTAATTGCCCAGAGCCAGGATCCTGTGCTGCCACTGTCTATTGAGCAGTTTCTCCTTAGGTTAAATATATTAATATATAATGAGGTGTGAGACCTCGCCAATCCCTGACCATGAGATTGACCAGATAATGCTGAGCTGAGAACAGGTAGGATGTGAAATAGCCCAGTCAGATTGTAACTGCCCTTATTCTGCCAGTGCTATTTGATTTACATCTTTCCCCCTTCTCTTTTTTAAAAAGCTATTACCAAATACAGTTAAAATGATGCTTCCATAATAATAATATAACTGAAACCCTTTTTAAAATTGAGATCATGTTGTCGAAATCATGAATCTTTGCAATATTTACCATAAAAATGATATTTTGTGACATGAAGTTAGTCTTCCTGTATACCATAAAATATAGCTGGGAGGTTAGGAATGGACAGCCTTTCATTAATTTATTATGGTAATTATACTAATCCCTTAAAAACAAACTATGATTTATTGAGTACCCATTAATTTCCATAAATTAACATCATGCTTCTGGAGTTACATGCAGATTTATGTCAGAAGTCTGGTGTTTATCTACCTCACTGCGACTGAAGCTCATCCTTGTGCTGCTGCTACACTTTGAACTTTGCAGCAGCATAATCGAAATGGCTAAAATGTAATTGTAATGTACATGTGAGGTTGAGTAGATATTAGCCTTGACACTGCCATGTTTTTAGATTTTTATGGATGCTCCTAGCGCTCCCTCTCCCCTGCCTTTCTGCTGGCTGGTTCATTACTGGTGCTTTTAGCTGCTAAAGAGGCGAAGTCCATTTGCACAGAGGAGGTCTAACAAGTCAAGTTATTACAGCAGCCAAGTGTGAGATTAATTAACTCGGTGGCGATTAAGAATATGGCTCCAACAAGAATCTCGGTGGCAGCAAAGGGGAGGTGGATAGACGTACGAGAGAGAGCATCCCCTCCAAAACAGATCAAGTTGATTAATCTACACCGAGCCATTTGTTGGGTATGTGACATTAAAAAACAAAATAGCTATAAATAATAACGATCTCTCACTCGCACCCTTTTCTAACTTAATGATGCCAAATAACAAATAAACACATTTATCTGCCACCACCAGCTTCAGAAATAAAATAAAGCCCCAAAATAAATAAGACTTTTTTTTGTTTTTTAGTAATCAGTCTGCAGCTGTTTGCCATCAGATCATCACGCTGCAAACAGTGAGACAGAAACGAGGCTGTGTCCTGCGTCTCGTGCAAAATTTGCTTGACTCCAAACTTTCAAAGGTGGTTAGTAAAAGCGTGCAAACCCACATCAAGGCAGGAGGAAAAGACAGAGATGAAGAGGGGAGTGGCAGCCATATGTGTGAAGGAGGGAAACTGTCATGAAGGTAGAAACAAAGGAGAAACAGAAGAGAAAGGAAGGAAGGATTTGTGAAGGGAAGAGAAAGGACAAAAGCCCTGCAGCTGACCTGCCCGGTCCACCGTGCCCAGTGTTTTGTATACACAGCATCTTGCATCTGGGTCATTGTTCCTATTCCTGTTTGTATTTGTTGCACACTGGATTAGATTTTTTTTTATTTTTACATAAGGCACCACTCCCCATCTTGTATGTGAGGTTACAAAGAGGAAGAACGGAGAAGAAGAGGTTGCTTTTGTGTGATCTTTGTGTTTATGGATTTAGCGTAGCTGTTAGAGAAAGGGTGTGTACATGTGTGAAAGTCTGTCAGTCCCACAGGCCCGCAGAGCCCCGGCCTAGCAGGTTGCATTCCTGACTTTAACTGCCCTAACCTCTCTTTTGTTCTCGGTATCTTCGACATGAATGGCTAATGGCTTAGCGAGCAGGTAAAGTGTAACAAGCCTACTTAACAAGCTGATGCGAGAAGCTCCAGCCCACCAGCTTTTGCACGTTACCTGGATCTCCTCATGTCTCCTTTTGAACGATGACAAGAGAGTGGGGGGTGTGGTGGTGTTTGGGTGAGGTAGAGTGTAATTACTCATCTGCTAAAATTCCCCATCTGCCATTTTTTCCCTTCCTTTTTCTTCTTCTTCACAGGTAAATGAGGGCATACCTGGGAAATTAACATGGCTGGCGGTGATAATTGACTTGATAATTACCCTGCAACATCTTCATAAATCATGAGCGGTTGCTCGATGGGCCAAAAGACGGCTTTTAGTAAGTCTAGCCAGAGTCCATGCTAATAGGGTAGTCCCCAGTTCCTATTTTGGGTCTGTTATTTTGTTTATCCTGTCTGTACAAGTTTCCGAGGAGAAGCAGAATTGAAACAAGCAAACCTCAAAGACTTTTGGTTTCTGCCACCACAGTATTTTTTAAACTGTTTTAAAGTAATTGGAAGCCACTGGCATGTGGAAAATGTGGACCGCATTGGGGCTTTGCCCCTCACTGCAGGCAGCTGTTCCGGGTGTAACAGGAAGTAGCCATCTTTAATTAGATTCAACACAATCATTACATGCTGTACTGGAAGTGCATTGTAAGGTGATCTGATATGCTGGCAGATGAGTGTATTAGCAGAGACTGTATTAAGAGAAACAATGGTAGAGAGATGGAGAGAGAGAGAGGCCATGTGTTTGTGAGAGAGCCTCAGTGGCTGTTGAAACAGAATGGCAAAGCTGGGTGCTAAGCCCTTTTCTTGTGGTGCTCAGCCATTCAAAAAGCCACGGCTTTTATTCAATGCCCGGTTCCAGCTCTTTCTAGCCTACACCCGCAGTGAACAAACAGGATTTGTGTGTGTGTGTGCATGTGTGTGTTTGTGTGTTTGTCTGCTTGCGGATGTGTGCGAGTCTTAATAACATGTCTCGTTTTCTTTTTGTATGTATTAGGCATAATGTGTGTGCATTAGCATTATGTAAGTGTACAGTATGAGTTTGTGTTCCCCTGTGTTTGAGTCCTGTTTGTTGAGTCAGCCATTGCTGACACACAAAATGCTCTGAAACCTGCTATTAGAGCTGTGAGGTAACTGCTCACACACAATCCCAGTGCACAGGCAGCACAATAGCCCATCTCCTATTGAACAAAAGTGTGTGTGTGTGCTGGTGTGTATTTGTGCGTGTTTATGCTTCCAGAGCCTCTGAGACACTCAGATAATCAGCAGCTTCCACCCATACAAGCAAACGCTCTTTCATTCACAAAGGTGAGTGCATGCGTGCACATGCAAACACTATTCTCAGCACCGATGATGTTTCCATTGAAATTGGCACATAGTCCTCCAAGGACAAGTTGCTGCTATCACAGTTTCATATATTTGGCCTGGGAGTCTGTGCTGCTATCTTCTGCACAGTCTGTTGCCAGAGCTATCGAGCTGTTATGAATGGATGTCTTGGTTGGCAAACGGGCAATGGAGGAGAGGAGAGGAAAGAGGAGGAGATGAGAGGAGAGGAAAAGGACAAGAGAGTAGGAAATCAGAGAAAAGCAGCGATGGAGACAATGCTGCAGTAAGGAGCAGAAAACAGTTCCCATCAGGCTGCATGTGAAACACAGACACTTCAGGCAGACACACAAATATGCAGAGGACACTGTAGACATCCACACACACTCACAAGGCATCTGCGTGTCAGCATGCCAAAAACACAGTGGCAATGAAAGAAGTGCAGGGGCTGGGGGGAATACAAGAGAGCATGTTCCAGCTCTCCATCCTCCCTCCTTTTCTCTCCTCTGTGTTTTCTCCTCCCTCTTGCTCCCCCCTTTGTTACCTTCCTGGCCCCTCATTGCCTTTCATTCCCATCTTTTTCTCCGCTCTGCTCCCTCCTCTTTCTTTGTCTCTACTTTGCATATCTCCTTTTTTTTCCCCTTCGCATTCCCATCTCTTACTCCCTCTTCCCTCCCCCGGTTTTCCTTGACTCCTACTCTCCCCTCTCTTCCCCCCCCTTTTGCTGAATTCAATGGAGACTTACAAGCAGTGCTGGTATGAATGAGTGTGGACCGAATTACTTCTTTTTTTTTTTTTTTTTTTTAAATCACAAGCGGCCACACCCAAAGCTGGGAATCATTTTCTCTCTCTTTTTTTCTTTCTCTCTCCACAGACATCTCACTCGTTTATCTCAACAAATAAACTCATGCTCAGTTATTTCCATTGTGCTTTGACTGGGAAGTAATGCAGTGAAAATGCAAAAGACTGTACAATCCATAATATTATTTCATCCCACATTCATTGTCTTTTGTATCAAACTGTTTTACTTGGTGCAGAATAACTTCACCAGAGTCATAAACAGGTCAAAATAGAAGCTCATTTTCTTCCACAAGGACATTTTAACAGCCTATTAATGGACACACAGCGACCTTGGTGATCAGACCTGTGAATCACAATCACTCTCTTGTGTTTTTTTTTGTTTGAAATGATGTGAAAGGGAGATTGGTTGAAGTAAAGCAGAAAGGCAGATTAAAGGCTGACCAAAAAACTCCACTGGCAGACTTGATATGCTAACTGTGACTTGGATGGGGTTTAGCATAGAGTCCTGACACTCACCTGTCACAATGTTAGCCCGCGCCACTAATTCCCCAAAATCCCTCGGAGAGGCTGAGGCGCCAGGTGAATTTCTGCTCACAGACAGGCACACACACACAGATAGTGTGTCAGCGTGGATTTCTACCTCTCACACCTGCCATACCAAACAAATTCTAACAATTATAGTAATAATATTTAATTCCAGCTACTCTTATACATGGATTATTTGTATATTTATTAGTTTCTTATTGAGGTTTTCAGCCACAGTGCGCCATTTATTCATTAACCTTATTCACTGAGGAGCTATTGTGACGAACCGCGGGTTTGGCCTGGCAAATCAGCAAATCAAAGAACATCAGCACTGATTTATCTCAAGTAAACGACTATGCCGACTACCTTTTATGTTCCTCTCTTTGTAGGAGAACATAGGCATTTGTTGAACATCAATAACACGCTTTCAATAAATGTCAAAGTACGTGGACATTTATCTGTTGAATAAAATAGGAAAAGCTTGATTGATGTTGTTTTTTCATATATAGCATGGTAAATAATTTGCACATATATATTTTTTTATCTCTATAGCTTTTGTTTGATATGCTGCACCATCTGCAGAACAGCACAGTAGGCTTTTTCTTGCTTCTTCCTACGGAGGTGCCCTTGAGCAATGCTTTGAACCCTTGCATACAAAGGAATGCTTTGGTGCAACTCATCCCAGAATGAAAGTATACTACACAGTATACGCTATAAATAGGTGTGGTTGAAAGATAATGGTAGAGCGGATGCTAGGAGGTGTGTTGCCCGCTTGCTTTTTCAGTCTTTTTATAGAAGTTTGAAATGTGCAACTACGTGTGTTCATGTGTATGAGTGTGTGGTGTGTTTGTTTGCCTTTCATCTGGGTGGCAGACTGGTAAATCAGTCAGAGCTCGCTTGTAGTTGCAGTTACACTATATTGTGCTCTAAATACGTACTCCAGGTATCGTCGCCGCCCCCCCCAGGGAGTGTGAGGTGAAACGAAATGAAATCAACAGCTGTAGCGACGCGCGCTCGCTCAATCACACACAGCCACATAGACGAATTACTCCATCTAGTTTCCTTTCTCACTCTGACTAATACAAACACAAACACACACGCGAATACCCACAAAACTCGACAAGGAGATCAACATTTCCATATGCAGATCCTCGAGGTAAACCTGCTACTCACTTGCTTGTTTGCATTTTTCAGTTGCAGTTGGTTGAGTCATTTGCCAGGAAATCGGATGATGGCATCGAGGCATCGCACGCAGAGGCGCCTCCTGCACAAGTCGCCCCGTGCTCACATTCAGCAATTTAATTCATGACTAGAATGTTATGTTTAAGCAGTGTTTACTGTCAGTATTTGATGTTTAATTTAACTGGTGGGGGAAAAAAAAGAAATCTGAGTGAATTATGAAATGTAGTAAAACCTAGTGGGAGAGGTGTGCAGAATTTCCTGGAAGGGTTGTAAGTGAAAAATTACTTAATTTATGGTAAAGTTTGAGGCAATAGTTTCCATGTTGGGTGATGTAAACATCCCATGTCCCTACAGAAATCTGGTCCTGTGCCCATTTCCTGGTGGTGGTTAAACACAGGCCGAGCTGATTCCCCTAAAATAATCTTTTGCTAATGAGGACCATACCTTTTCGAAACAAGATGTGTGTGATGAATACGGCATCGAACCTTAAAAATAACAACCCAATTTTTCAACAAAATCCAAAACTGGAGTTTGCAGGGATGCTCTCCTTATTTACCGTGAGAACTGTGATTGGATATCAGGTGATCTCAGCAGAAAATATGCGACCCCATGCTTAGTTTTCAGTCAGAGGTGAGTCGAAGCACCGGCAGCCCTCATTACAGTTCATAAAACAAAGCCAAACATCTCAGTGTCGTAAATCTGCAGGGTCTGCAGGATGACTCCTCCACAGGAATATTTCACTGGGGAATGAAACCCAATAAACTTTACATCACACGGGAAGGCACGACTCCAGGGGGGGGATACATAACCACAAAGGTGGTTGGTTCTTCTCAGGCAACAGTGCAGGGCTGTGCTATTAAGTCACGACAGTCAGCATCAGTAGTCTTGTGGGAGCAGTGCACACACGTGAAGGAAACTTTGTACACGCTCGGTGAAGGGAGAGTTTCCTCTGAGAGAGAGCTGTTAAGTGCAGTTTTCACAGTATGGAAAATGAAGCAGTAACTCTTCAGGTTCAAAGTGTTCAGCTGAAAACACCAAGTTTATTAGTGTGAGTTAATATCTTGGACTTGCTGCGCTGTTACTATTATCAGTCTTTTAATTTGCAAGTGAACGATGACAAAAAAAAAATGTAAGCAGAGTAACAAAGCAAAGATAGCCCTCCTTCCTGATTAAACACCAGCACACACACACACACACACACACACACACACTATCACGAACTCCTGTGGTACCTTTCTACAATTGAATTCTGAAAGCAATCAAAAGTGCTTGTGTCAGCCAATAAAACAAGTGCTAATGGCTCACCCCCCAACTGTGAATGTTTGAGTGTGTACACTGTCGATGGAGGAGCTGTGTGTGTTAACTAGAGAGTAAGGAGGCAAAGCAGAGGGAGAATGTGCACATTCACACACACAATAATGGCGCATTTACACTGGTACCTACTCGCTTTGCTTTGCTTCGGTTTTGGCGCATTTACGTTGGCAAAAAAGTACCTGGAACTTGGTACCTGGTACAACTTTTCGTACCTCCCGGTCAGGTCGGAGCAGGTACTAAAATCTTATTGGCCAGAATTGTCACTGCGTCGTTGCGTCATCACTGCGCGGCACGTAATCTGTCCCCGCAAACATTTGGGCATTTTTAAATCTTCGGCAAACTGTCCAAATGCGTTTGAAATAACAACAAGAAGAGAAATGGCATCTGTTAGAAATCCTGCCCCATGGACTCAGGACGAGGTGCAAACCTTTCTGTCATTAGTCGCCGATGAGAAAATTAAGTGGGAGCTGGACGGCGCGGTCAGAAACGAAAGAATCGCATAAAAGATGATGTCATGAATGACGGCCAGCTACACGGAGGAGGGACGATCCTCGGCAATGTAAATGCAACCGAAGGGGGCTGATCCTGAGCGATCCGAGGCGAAGCGAAGTGAGTAGGTACCAGTGTAAATGCAGCATTGGTAAAAGGGAGAAGCAAAAGGCAGTGGACAGGAGAGGAAAGGATGGGGAGAAGCACAACGCACTATGACACCTGGACCATTTCAATATCACACATGTGGAGGGGGTCAGCGCTCACAGTGAAAGGGGCAAGATGGGAGGATGGGGAAAAAAGTTTGAAGAGTAGAGAGCAGGGTGGATGGATAGATGAATGGATGCGAGCAGCAACCACAGCTACATTAAGGTCTATTTCCCACTGACAGATAGCAATTGAGGTCCAAGAGCCAAAACAGGATTGAGGGAGGTGGAGAGAGAAAAAACTGAAGGAAAGAGACATGAGAGACAGAGACGATGAGCTGGAGGTTAATGGGAATGGCAGGTGAAGAGAGAAGCTTTAAGGAGTTTGTGAAGTTTTGGTTTGTGCCGCAGTGGTGCTGCTGCTGTTTGTGTGTCTGTCTGTGTGGGCATGGTGCCCCAACACACTCTGTGCTCAGTAGGATGGCAGCAGATGTGCAGGGTACAGTAATTGGTGCTAGAGACCCAGCGGGGCCCTGAGATACACTCCAATCTCTCTTACCATCACAAGCACACACACACACACACTAACACACACACAAAGGCAGTCCCATATGCTCACTTTCCCTTTCACTATCATTGACAGACACACACACACCTGCTCGCTCGCCTCCTCGCTTGGCATGAAATCACAAATCCTTGCCCACAAACGCCCACACACACCCACGCCCACATACTGTTAGACTACAAATCACCTGCTTTACATCACTTACCCCCCCACCAGATTCTCACTCAGGCCCACTTCAACACACCTCCTCTCCCTCTTTACTAATCTTCCCCATTGTGTCATCGCAATCCCACATAAAAAAAACACAAGTCTGGCCTCAAAAAGTTTCCTCCTTTATTCTTTTTTTTTTTTACCCATCATTTGCTCCACAGTGGAAATCAGAGGATGGGATCTCGTTTCAAAAATTGCAGAAAAATCTGTTAGAATAAAATGTTTTAAAGAGGTAGTGTTGCTATTTCACCACAAGAGGGCAACAGTGTTTAGCATCAATACAGCTGGATTATTCTTCAGAGGAGGAAACAGGATTGCAGAAAATACATATACCCCTTTTCCACCAAGCCAGAACGGGTGCTAGTCCTGTTGGTTAGTTGGTTCAGATCTCGTTTCTCTTATGAACCAGTTTGTTTTTCCACTGGCAAGGAGCCAAGTTGGGGCCGCGTCACCGTAAAAGGTCAGTACGTCACTGCATAGGTAGCCCAACAAGCGGCTAGCAAGCTAACCGCTGTTAACAAACTACTGTTACCCTGTTACTATCAGTCCATGAAAAAAATATTTTTTTCAGCGGATATTCTAGTTACAACATGATTGAGTTAACAAAGCAGTTTTGCATTGCTACGTGCGGTATTTATTCAGTTTTGGGAAATTACGATGTGCTGGTCGCACATGACGGTGAAGCGCACCCTCGCTGTAATAATGTTTAAATGGAGGAGCTCATCGTGTGAATACAAGTGTTGTTCCTGGTTTTACAAGTCTACACTGAGATCCAGAGACAAAATATCCAACTGTTAGTGGTTACTGTGTATTTTCATTACTCTTCTACTATCGCTAGCTGTGAGCTCCTGGTGTAGTCAGATAGGCTCGTCACCTATGCTACTATCTATAATATGTCTTCGCTCGAATGCGTCAGTGTGTTAGCATGCCCACATGTTGACCTGGGTTTATGTAATCAAAACAGTAATTAACAGGAAGTAGTAGTCCTCAGTTTGTTTTTCTAAATGAATTCGACCTTGTTGTATTGTATAAAATGAAATATTGAGTTGTGGTCGTGTTTATACCTTTTAATTAGTTTTAATGAGACTAGTAGGTTTCCATGGAGAGAGTCAGTAGGAGGCGGTACAGCTGGTTCACACTGGGAGATATTCAAGAGAAATAAATGCACGACCATCACCTCAGTCAGTACTGCGCCACAAATGGTTTCCTACAACAAAATGTGTTTATTTTCCACCCTCGGCAGGTGAATGAGTTTATATGAGGCAGTTCTGCGACACAACATTTGAAACATTTGCTTTTCAGTGTATTCAAAGCATGATTTACAAGTGTGTATGAATATGAAAGTGAGTCGATACACAACACTGAGTACCGTCTCTCTTACCATCAGAGATTTTTTTCTCACTTTACGTTTCAGTCGCTATTTGCAAACGTTTGTGACATCCCTTAAAAATTATATTTTGTCTATGGGGAAACAACGTGACACAAATGATAGTGTTTCTATAACTAAGTCCTTGGTTGTAGCTGAGTGTGTGTGTAGCGCCGGCCCTGTGCGAGCCAGCTGAACGGCACATTCACTCTCCAACTCGCATTAATTACATGATGGCTGGCACATTATAGCAGCGTCTCTGTGACTCCCACAGTGTTGTTGCTAACCTTTCCAAATAGCTTCCTAAAAGCCCGGCAATACTGGCAAACTATGAATTGTGGCGATTACAAAGCCAAGTTATCGTTTTTGTATTATGACTGCAAAAGGAATAAAAAAACCAAAACAGTGTCTGGACCGATCAGCCTATCATCCCATCACTGGATATGTATTTTTAGATATAATGCTGTTTACATATCTATCGCGGTTTATCTTAGCGTCTCAACCTCCCGCAATCCTCTCCTCCTTCCCTCTCTCCTCCAACTGCTGCAGTCTTATTTTCCTCCTCTGTGCACTTCATAGCACTGCTGGATCCCTGCCATCTGCGCCTTGGCACAATGTGTATCTGTGTGAGCACGCATGCATCTGTTGTGCGCACGTATAGTGTATATGCTCGGGCTCCACTGGTGTGTGTGCGCGCGAGCGAGTGTTTCAGGGTCGTTAAACTTGCTGAGACAGCCAGGGCAGCACACAGGTTCTCCCAGCTTCACTACAGTTCACTGGGTGAAGAATGGCTTTGCACAATGCCTGCCGTGCTGGCAAGTGGACTAGACTCACTTTATTCCCTCCCTCTCTCCCTCCCTGTGTCTCTATTACCTCGCTTCCTTTTTTTATATATCTTTCCTTCAATTCTCACAATTTCACTTGTTCATATATCCTGTTGTGCTGTGTGTGTCTTTCTCCAGGCAACACCATGATGATCATAGTGGAGAGCATGTCTAACGGAGCCTTAGATTCATTCCTTAGGGTGAGTTTTGTTTATTTAAACGGTATATGCAGATGTTTGCTCTTTATTATTCTCTCATTTTCTTCACAAACAAGGCTTTTTTTTCTGTTCTAATAATCCTAAACGTGCCATTATTGTAATACAGTCCTAGGGCAGCGGTACTCCTACTTATTACGGTAATAAGGAAAAAGCAGCATAATTAACAGCACAAATGGAGTGTTTCTGCTCAAAGATGCTGTAAGCTTCTGTAAACTGTTACAGTGCCCCTCTGCTATTATAAACCACTGCGGCATGGTTTATAATGATATGAATTAATGGCCTGTTTGTTTTTATACTGCAAATAAAGGGATTCAGCTCAGTGAACGCAGCATTGTACTATGGAAACAGATGCGTTGGCTTTTTTTTTTTTTCTCTTCATAGAAACTTTGTAGTCACCCATTTTTTCCTTCTCCCACCTCTTTTCTACCTTTCCTGTTTCCTCCCACAACCTTCAGAAACACGAAGGCCAGTTGAGTGTGATGCAGCTGATGGATATGCTGACCGGAGTGGCATCAGGGATGAAGTACCTCACCGAAATGGGCTTCGTCCACAAACGGCTGGCCGCACACAAGGTAAGGAGGGAGCAGGTGGGAGGAGATGATGGAGGACGAGGTTGCGGTGTGATGTATGTCTCGGGCTATTACGAGTTTTTGCAGGTGGCTCACAGAGTATAATTTGTTCCTGTCGGCGAGCGTCTTTGACAATCGCTCACCTGTAGGTTTTTATCGTGGGGGATGCACGAAGCTGAAAAAGATGAACACAATACTGTCAAAATCATTTTGTCTCCTCCAGGTTTCACTGCGCGGCTGCTTTTTTTTATTTTTTTGCACTGTCAAATTGCAAATGCAGTGGTCATGTTGCGGAAAATGAAGAACATTTGTTCTTGTAAACAATCAATTGTCCCCAGTGCGATAAGAGCTTTGCGCATCGGGGTGGTGAGCGCTCGACGTGAGATCGTTTCCCCTCCGAATGTGAACAATCCTAACCCACTTCTTTTTCTAATTTCAGGTGCTGGTTAACGCTAACCTGGGCTGCAAGGTATCTGGATTCAGACCTCTTCAGGAGGACAAGATAGAGGCAATCTACACCACGTTGGTAAGAGAAAAACATGGAGAAGATTCTAGTTTCCAAATTAATGGGCACACAACGTCAGGAAGTTCCCACACATTTTAATGAGCTTTGGAGAAAATTAGAGTTAACAAATGTCACGTCAGGTGTAGGTGAGGTCACATAATAAAGCCTCAGGGTGGAAAAAAGAAACCCAGTGTCTTACTTCCCTGGTTATTTTGGGGCTGATGAACCCACTCTCCCAACGCTTCTTTTGATCTGCTGAAAATGTGCTCAGAGCTTTTCAAAGAGAATATTAAACCTTTACTTTTGTGAACTCTGCGCACCCTTTCACTCCTCGTCTTACCTCTCCCGCTCCCTCCCCGCCTCCCCCAGCACGGAGGGAAGAGCGTGGTGCTGTGGACCGCTCCGGAGGCCATCCAGTACCACCGCTTCTCCTCGGCCTCGGACGTCTGGAGCTTCGGCATCGTCATGTGGGAGGTCATGTCCTATGGAGAAAGACCCTACTGGGATATGGGCAACCAAGATGTAAGTATAGAGGAGATAGGAGGGGGGTTTACAGTGCATGTCCCTTTATTCTCCTATATGCCTTGCTCCAAGTTTTATATTCATATCTGCACTTTACCATCCTCCCTCTCTCTTTCACCTCCCTCTGATTCCCTTTATCAATGAACTCTCTATCCGTGCCCAGCATGGATCTTATTAAAAGAAAGCCAAGAAGCCACAGTACCTCTGAGGGCTTTCACAGGGCCTAAGTCCCCCTCTTTAAGTCTGCATCAGCTCCATGACCAATCCTGTTTTCTCTTAAGGACGCGTTGACCCCCTTCTAGTGGCCACCCCCCCGTCCCCGAAGTACCATCCTGCTCTTAAAAGTGTTGAAAATCCCTCCAGGAAAATGCAGCTTCTTTCAGGAAATGTAAAGCACTTGCTATTTTGAGGAAGGAGATTGTCCGGTTGATAGGACCCTGCCGCTCGTCACCGGCAACCTGTTATTTCCAAGTCAGTGTGGGTGGGTGCTCCGTTCTGCTGTTGTCACTCCTACCTCTTTGTCCTTCAGGAAAAGACTGTTTTTATTCTACTTTTTGAAGGGATTCATGTCTCTAAAGTGCGGCTGAAAGCATGATGCAAGTCTGCTCAAGAGACAATACCGAGCAGATTTTTTTTTTGTTTTTTGTCAGACACATTAAAAAAAAAAAAAAGATATTTTAAATATTGTTCATCAAGTCCAAAAGCCTCATCATGCTAATGCCCTCTCAAATTACTGGCATTATAAAATAATTCCTACACTTTATGCAGGAAGGTGCATAGTTACAAAGCAGCAGATTACCAGCATGCTCTGTTTTTGAATGTGCAAAATTAATATGCATGAGTTATTCAGCAGGCACAAGATTGGCTAGCTTTTTAGACTCTCTTTTTTTCCTGGCCTTTGATAAAGCAGAAGAAAGTTTCCCGTCAGCCCGCTTCATATTATCAAACTTTCCAATTGAGGGGGCAAAGGTCGAGCTTGTAGAGCGCCGGGGATATTAATCCACTTTAAATTGATACATTATATCATAACGAAATTGTTGGTCGGCCTGTCCACCTGTGATCCGTTGTGCCCTTTACCTACGGGCTTTGATTAAATGGAAAATGTCAAATGCTGAAAAGCATTTTATGAATACTCTTTAGTGAGATAGAAGCTTAAGGGTCT